>NQII01008345.1:0-11878 GCA_002778355.1 Clitarchus hookeri
GTCAGTCGTCGTTTGTCCCGTTCGTTCACGATCATTTTCCGGCCGCAGCGATGTCGAAGATTTTATGTTTTACCGGATTCCCGATATTCAAGGTACACTCGTGAAATAGTCCTACGCGAAAATCCAAATTTTTTCGCTGCCTCGGTGATGCTGTGTCCCATCTCTCGTGCACCGACTATAACACCATGTTCAAACTCACTTAAATCTTGATAACCTGCGATTGTAGCGGCAGTAACCGACCTAGCAACTTTGCCAGACGCTTGTTGTCTTATATAGGCGCTGCCGACCGCAGCGCGTTACTCTGATTGGTTCCACACCTCTGTTATTTGCATACGCTCGCCTATAGCAGTTTTTTTTTGGCTCTCCAGTGTATGATTATTTACAATTGTTGCATTTCTGCGTGATAGAGTTGTATTCAAAATTGGTAAGCGAAGCATTGAACTTTAACTAAACCACAAATAACACAATTATGAAAATATGTTTTGAAATAAAAGAATTACCGCACACTCCATAAGTTTAATATTTTAACCTGTAAGAACATTAAGTACTAATTATTTACACCATTCATACTTTTTTTGTTAGATATTTTTTCCTATAACTAGGGGAGACTGGGTACGGTTGTAGCAGGGTACAGTTGTAACAACTCAAATATTCAGAAAACTATCCACGGTTTGGTGAGGGAACAATGGGAAAGACACGCGGCTTGCCTGTACGGACCTGATCGGCAGTGTTGTTCTCTGTCACCCAAAAGTAAGTATTTTTGTTCGGTTTATTTCTTGAGTTGTTTCGTTAATATTATAATTTACGTTTTTAAATTTTTCATATGTAATTGGTGGACTTAAGAGGTAAGGAAACAGTGATTAGTTTTTGTGTAGGTTGTTTTCTGTCGCCTCTGAGACAGTTTCACTGGAAAATTTAGCGGAGGGAAAAGGGGGGAAGGTAAGTACGGTTGTAAAATATTTTGTGGGTACGGTTGTAACATTAGTAATATTTTTGTTTTACATTGTAGATGCCCAGGAAACGTGCCAGGAAGACATCGAGAGTTGTAAGCGACATATCACGTTACAAGGATGGATACGACGAAGTTAAAAGTGGGAGTTATTTGAGACGATTAGAAGAAATCTACAGAGTTAACCACGTCTCCCTGCTACGATACATACAAACGAGAGATGCCACGAACGAAGGTGCCTAGACAGAAAATATAAGTATTGGATATGTAGCACATAACAGAGTCTTTTCGGAAGATTAAGAACATCTACTCGCAAAATACCTCATCCGTTGTGCAGATATATACTTCGGTATTTCTACTAAAGAGGTAAGAATGTTAGCATTTGAACTCGCCGTTAAATACAACTTAAAGATACCTCCATTTAGATGTTGTTTTGTTTGATTAGATACTATTTTACTAGCTTCAGATTGTTTTGAAATACGACTTTAACTTGAAAATATTAAATTTTATAAAGTGATTTAAAGAACACTGTTTAAAATGTTACTAAAATGGTGCCATACTAACCTTAAATAATGTACGAGTACTCACATGTGAATTAATAGTAATAAAACTGATTGAAATGCGTGCATTGTGTATTGTTTGTGTATGTTTCAACTGACTCCCATCACTGTTACAACCGTCCGTGGCACGGAGTCAGTTGTAAAAGTTGCCACACGCTTTGTGAAACGTCTCCTGTCTGGCAACTATTGCATCTAGGCCTGTCAGTTTAATATTAATTTGAAGACAAATGAGTACTCTTCTATTTTAAACGACTTTTTTTGTTGTTTACAGCCAGATTTGCAATGCTACGAGCGATCAAAGCAAAATTGTCACAACCGCACCCAGTCTACCCTAATATAAACAGATTATATTCAATATAAAAAATGGTTCGTCATGTTGTGCATAGTTTGTGAGCAGTTAGCATGTTAATTTCAGTTCAGTTCATGCAACGTCGATGTGGCACAGTGGCATACCACTGGGCTCACATTCAGGGGGAAGTGGGTGTCATTCTCTGCCCAGCCATTTTGATTGTGGTTTTCCGTTATTTCCCAAAATTACTTCAGGTGAATGCTGGGCGTGTTCCTTAGTACAGGAGATGGCAAATTCCTATCATGTTCTGCTGCTTAAGCTACTTACTCCGTCTCTAATGACCTACCTGTTAAAGAGATGTTAAGTCCAACCTACCCTTGATAGGTTGGTTTATTCCACTGTAAACTTCCCTTGGGTAAGATATAGAATTGTTAGGAATTAAATGGTTTAATTTAAAGTAAAGAAATTTATATACACACATTGGCTCTGTTTTGCCTCCAATGTTGACATATTTAATATCACCAATAAGTTCTCGAATGCTGCAGCTTCATCCAGATTCCCACTTTGCAGTATGATATTTTGATACACTTTGCTAACAGTTAACTTTTCTTCTTCGCCGGTGACAGGTACATCTGCCATTTAAAGCTGAATGTGTATATAATTATTTAAAATGTAAAATCAAATGTATAATTTTACTTTGCAATGTTAAACATGTATAAATTTTTATTATTGTTAGATCATATATTTTTCTTACTAGTGTTGGCTCCTGTGTGTATAATCATTACTAGGTGTTGTGTTGTGAGAGTGATGTATCTTCATTTGATATGTTTTGTGGTATTTGAGTCAATAATTTTTATAATAGCTGTAATAATTAAAATAATATTTACAATTATTTTATAATAGCTGTAATTATGTGAATAATACATACACATTCTTCACTCATTTTAAATGTGTGTGTTTTGTTTCAGACAATTTGGGCATATAAATGCATGGAAAATGGTAAGAATACAAAACAGCGACAGAGTGAATATGATGCGAAAGATGTGTGAAGAGATTCGCACATCGGTCGACCAAATGTATTTTAAAGTGTTCACAAAAATAATTATTTTATTGGTTTTATGTTAAGAAAGTAAGTTTTTGTTGTTGCAAATTGTGTAAATAAACATAGTATACCAAAAACATTTGTGGTGTTTGCTTTAGAGTTTTTTTTTTTGTATCTGCAATCCCTATTATTTTTCATGTAATTGGCAGTGATACTATTCTCCTTATGAAAATATAACATAGATCTGGTTATATAATGTGCCATAGGTCATTCTCAGGGCGGTCAACAGTCCCCCCAAGACGCGGGAGCAAACAATTCTGATGGGCCTACGTTTACAATTGAGTTTATACATTATTATTCATAGATGTTGCACATTATGCCCTTTCATAGTTCGTAAGTTGCATACATCATATATAACACATTTACTGAGTCATACAAAGTTAAGTGAAACTCCTGTTGCAGATTGATAAAATATACATAAATTATGCATACTCCCCAGTTTTATGCCTTATTTTTGCTATCAAATTTTTTTCACTGAATTTACTTAATTTATTTTTATTTTATTATAATCTGTATATTTTGGATGCATCTCACTTAGATTATCCGGTATGTAAGATGGCATATACCATACAGTTTACATTGTGTATTAATTAAACATGTAAACAAAACCACCAATTTTCAGTTAAAAGTACTTAATAATTTCTACATCTAATTTTTTCGGTGCTGCTTTAAATGTAAAGTACAGTTCATACATGAGTATAACCGTGCGAAGAACAGCCTGCCAAACTGGTATTGTGCTATTCGTATATTTTGGTGTTGTAAATTTGTCATATATGTATTGACAATTGCTGAAATTATACGATTCCTACTTACGTAATTCTTAGAAACAGGGTTCTTACGGTCCTTAAAATTCCTTGATTTTTAAATGTTTGGTTTCAAGACCGTGAGTAGTCTTTAAGTTATACTGAGTCTGGAAAAGTCCTTGAATGTTCAAGTTGCTGCAGAATGTATAAAATTAAATTATCTATACAGTCGCTGCCAAAGTGCACAGAGCAATATTGAACCTTTAAAATTATTGAAAATGTCATCTTATGTTCTTTGACGTGTAAAGTGTCTGGCAAAGTAATGCTAACATAAGCTAGAATAGTCATTTCACCGCTGTGAAATTGTCAGAACTGAAAAATGGATTGTATTATCTAGTGAATTGGTGATGGACGCATTACTAGTAGGTTTCAAGTCCTTTTATAGTTTTTCTGTATTTTTGTAAATTTTTTCATATTTATTAAAATATTTGCCCTTAAGGATTTTAAATATGCGATGTTACAACTTCTTAATAAAGAGTGCGGACAGTGATATGTTTTATATAGGTACAGCAATTGTTAATTTACGTCATTTATTACTTGAAATTGTATATTATGTATAATTGTAAAATATTTTGCAATAATATTATATTTATTTTTAATAAGTCAGGTAGAGAAAGTATTTTCAATAAAAATTTCAGCATATTTTTATTCCGAATGCTTTAGTAAGTATATTTCTTAAATTTTTTCCAACCATGACTACCATAATTGCTCGGATTGAAATATAAAAAAATAGTAGTATTAGTAACCTTAACAAATATTTCTGTATAATTGATTTTTTGCACATGCATTTCAACCACAATGTAAGTGAATTTTTAATACATGATATTGGAGTAATTATTATGATGGTCTAGCTTGATGTTTTAAGTGTGCTTTCTAAAGCATCCAAAAAGGAAATATGCTTAAATATTAATAAAATTTTGACTTTTTAAATTAGTAAATTCTACCATAATATATTAGTTTTACAAAATATATGCAGTCTTGTTTCATATGCAGCATAAATCTCACTTTTCTGACAATTTTGGTAGTGTGTATACTACTATTATTAAAATATCTGCACGCTGTACAGTCACGCGCAGTAATCTGTTGAAAGTCACTAAAATTTTCACTTAAGTTAACTACATCTACCTATTTGGTACGAGATCATTCCTGTATGCATGTACGATAAAGGTACTATATTTGTGTACTACAGCTGCCAATATGGTATGTGACATACATATGTCTGGTAGTGGTACCATACTGTCTACTACAGCTGCCGATATGGTATATGATAATTTATACACATATGTCTGGTAAAATTACTATACACGTGTACTATAACTGCCAATATGGTACATGATCGTTCCCATACATGTTTCTTGTAAAAGTACCATAATAGTACATCTGCTAATTTTGTGCATAGAAAAATATCTATACGTGTATTGAAATGGTCCAAGACTTGTGTATGGTAAATTTCCCATACATGAATAGGTTAATAACATCCAATACAAGTTTAGGAATTATACCAAAATTTTTCCAGTGTAGTGATTTGTTCAGTACTTTCGGCCAACTACAGAAGAATCGCAATATGACAATTCCTTCTAACTTTATATACGAATTTTCACTGAAATAGGTTGAAGTAAAGTCAACAGACGAAGATTGACATACCACGCAAATAGGTTCACACACCAATCATGTATACAGACAGGAAGATGTTCTCATACGGCTTTATTTCCAAAGGAAACAAGACTTATAAACCCGCTTAGAGAAGTCAAGCTCTTAGAAGTAAAGGGAACACACTTAATTATTTCAGTCGAACATTTTTTACTTTATTTATTTTATGTCAGTTATTAATAATAATTCTTATGTATGGAAGGTAAACTTATCAAGAAGGTTTCTTATAATCCATATAACATCAGTTTAATACGAACATAAACGCTTTTAATTTTGTTCACCTATTTCGGGCGAATCGCACAGTGTGCCCGGCCTGATGATGTAGCGGCGGCTGGGCCAGCCTGGGGGAGAGCCGCTTCGTGGTGGGTCATCACCCATCCTTCCGACACTGGCCGCGCAAATGTGCATTTGTGTGTGTATGTGTGAATTTTTGTGTATATGTAAATACAATTATATTACACACAAATAAATACATAAGGTCTGTCAACACTTGTTGCTTTGTGTGCTCAGCAACATGCAGTCATTGTGGAAATAAAATAGGATCATTATTTTTAGAGGAAATACACGACTATGCAACTAAAGAAGTGTGTATATGTGTGTGTATATATATATACACACATGAAAAAACGTTAATTATAACTGTATTAATTGGCATTAGAAAATATTATTTAGAATAAACTTTGTTGTTCACATAACTGTATTCCATCACCTGAAGTAAAAATCGATCTGCTTATACGATAACTTTTGCCACATTTGGTAGTGCAATTTTAGGGTCAGTTGTGACGGCAGGGTATCGTCAACAGCACCCCACGTATGAATGTGCCAACATCCTGACCGTCACAAGTCCATTAACCACCAACAACTCATCAATTATAAAATAGTAAGAAAAATATTAATTGAAATTCTTTTTCTAAAACTGGTTAAAACTTTTCATCCATCCAAAACCAGAATAAGTTGACCACATAGGAAAAAAATCTGGGATACTTTGCACCAGGAAACCCTTTTAAACACCCAGTGAAAGAAGAAAAGTTTCTTAATTTCACTTTACATGGTAGAAAATTTAATATATACAACTTTCAAATATATTGCAGGTACAATTTTATAGTTATACCCCGTTTTTTCCATAATACAATCGAGGTCCTTAATTTATATAAAAAAAAGTGGCATAAATAGTTATATAAAAATGGTGCCCCAACATGATATTACAAAAGCAATAATAAAAGTTGCCCACACTAGCTTAATCAAACTTCAGGATGATTACATTATTTACAAGCAACATCGTTCTTCCAAATATATTTATGGTGCACTGAATACTTTATACTTGACAAGAAAATGCACTAAACACAGGCAATCATGCCTGTAATATTTTTCATCAACAAAACTTAACACAAATTATGGAGCGACAAATGGCGATATTAGATTTGACCAGAAAGGGCCCTTAATATAATACTTATCTCAAATGCATGATAATGCAGATAAGAGCCGAATACGTTGAGACGGACCCAGCCTGGTCATTTTATACATCAGAATTTTCACCCCCTCTCTTCCGGGAGAGAAATGTCGCAACTTTGCGATTTTCATAATCAGTTGGCTTAAGGCATAATANTCGATTGTCATAATCAGTTGGCTTAAGGCATAATAGCCAATCTAAATTCTGTATTTAAAATTACGCATACGCATAGAACATAAAATGGTATTATCCTTTCTTCTGGTCTTCGTTATTCGCTTGGTGAAGGGAACGAATCAAGGTGAAGTGACGTCATGAATAATGTGATCACTCTGTTGGCAGCGCTAGCTCCTACAGGGCCCGAAAACACTCTGTTCTTTGATTGATGTGACCACATTTCAATTTATTAATTGAACTATCTTACTGGAACTCAACACTGGTATTTGGCATTTAACCTGAGAGCACATATATTAGCGCTACAAAAATGCTAATAAATTAAATAAATTGACTGTTGCATTTAAATTAAAACAAAATCACTTAGAAATACTGTAGTTTTTATCACAGTTTTACCGCGAAACAATGCAGAAAATTATATTAGGCCTAGTAATTGAAATGCAGGTTTTTAAATTTTTTTATTGATTTGTTAAAGCTTACATTTGCTTAAACTCAGCTTACAGAAAAAANCAGAAAATTATATTAGGCCTAGTAATTGAAATGCAGGTTTTTAAATTTTTTTATTGATTTGTTAAAGCTTACATTTGCTTAAACTCAGCTTACAGAAAAAAATTGGAAAATAAGATTTTGCGTTTAGCAAGCTGAGATGAGTTACTACAAATGGCCAATTATTCGTTTTTGCACAGAAAAGTTGTATGCATTATGTGAAGCATAATTTTTTGAGGTAATTTTTTTATATTAATAAACTGCGACTTAAACCATTGCTGGAGCGCTATTACGATGATGGCTTACAGTTCTTTATATTTAAGGCTATGGCAAACTATCATGACTGATATAAGAATCAAACACTATCTGCCACTGCAGGGAAACAGCTATGCTGAGCCTTCCTCCATCCCCCTCATAAAAGGTTCCATTTGTGTT
The DNA here is from genome assembly GCA_002778355.1 of Clitarchus hookeri. Taxonomy (NCBI): domain Eukaryota; kingdom Metazoa; phylum Arthropoda; class Insecta; order Phasmatodea; family Phasmatidae; genus Clitarchus; species Clitarchus hookeri. The sequence goes on from NQII01008345.1 coordinate 7,896, forward strand.
GTCAATTCAGTGTTACAAAAGGAAAAGTCCGAGTTCTGGCTTTATTTTCTTACCATAGATATACAGTTCAAAATAAGAAATGCTGTTATTAATAAGATAGTGATTGTTAAACTTCATTTGTGTTTATTTACTTCGACACTGTGCTGGTTAAAACACTTTGTTTAAGCAAACTCGGTACTCCTGAAAAAATAAGTATTTTTACTTGTAAAACTTCTTTAATTAGATATCGAATTTTGCCGCAATTCGGAAATGCAAATATGTAAAAAAAATTCCGGAATCGTTGGTAGTTATACTCTTTTCACCAACAAATATAATATCGCTTATTTTAAACAAGGAAATATATAATACGTGATATGTAGTCGTTTATGGATGGCGACCGGCCAGAACGAATTCCTCTAATGTCCACAGACATGCTGCTGTATATCTCCATTTAATCTTTACAATTGCAGGTAATCCACAACTAGCATGAGCATGGATGGGGAAACCATTTAAGGGGCCAAAGGGGAAAAAGCAGATAGAGAGGATTGCCCCAAACCACTCATTTGTCCAGATAGCCACACACATCATAATATTCAGAGTTGCCTCAGAAGGGAAAATTATTATTTTTGTATTGAACACAATACCTTGTATTCTATCAGCCAATAACAAATTAACTTGGAATTAAAAAATTGACATTAATTTTTTTTACTTAGACCATGCAATGTATTTTAAGAACATTATCGATGGGTATAATAAAAAAATTCAATTACAATCCAAATAACTGCAGCCACAACTGCTTTGCCTCCAGACTAGAACAGTTGGACACTCGAACAGTAGGTCTTCCAAACAGTAGGTCACTATAACAGTTTGGATCCTCGAACAGTTGGACATTCGAGCCGCTCTAGTACGAGGGGAAAGGAGAGATAACAATTTTGCAGTGATGCTAGAGTGAGTATAGCTGCCACCCCTGCAGACTCGATTAGTTTGACATTCGAACAGTTGGGTGCTCGAAAAGTTGGTCATCAGGCTGACACCTGCCAAAGCTGAGGTTTGGACGTAGGTGTTGTAATCTGTTCTGTGGCGTGAGGCGCCAACACTTAATACTAGTCCTCAGTGATCGGGCGTAGGAATGCTTCGACACTGTTGTTTAATGGTCCAATTCACTAATGAATGAATACAGGATAATTCATATTTCACAAATCGAGGTTTTATTGTTGCATGAACATGTGAATTGATACATGAGCCCTTGAGACAACTCCCTCCCTTTTCTACGTATGCTCCGTACAATTCGCGTCGTAAAAGGGGGGGGGGGGGATCTTCGTCGCACTTGTTGGATGATTCTAAAAGATCCTTCACACTGCGGGATAACTACTAAAGGTCCTTCACACTCGCTGGATGACTGTACTTATCTGGCTTGCTGTGCTGGTAGTTGTTCTTGCAGATGAGGTCCGGTGAGCTGGAACTGCTCTCGTCCTGTCACGGGCGCCTCGGTGACTCGTCTCGACGTCCCTCCTTCTCGGGTCGACGCAGGACTCTGCGTCTGATGGCGGCTGGCTGCCGTTCTCGTCTCCTGCGGAATCACTCCTCCCTCCCGGAATCTCGTCGGCCGACTGCCATGTTTCCTCGGACTCCTCCGGTTTTGTAGGCCCTCATTGCCATATTAAACTGCCCCGGTTTCTCCAGGTAGCCGCGGACCGCCCCCCTGGGTAATCAACCGCGGGCGTGTACTCCAGCTCCATACTTGGGTCCAGCGTCTGCTGTTTTGTTCTGGTTTACCAGTTTCAGCACTCCGTTCTGTCCGTGCGGAAATAATTGAAAGGGGCCTCTCGTTGCGCTCGTCCAAACGCTCTCTCGGTTTTTATTGTGGTCGAAAGCCTGGGACAAAGCACAGCCTGGCGAGGTCATAAATACGTCTCGCCGTTCCTGCCTGCTCGCGGAGTCTGGCGTCTGTCCTTCTATTCTAGCTGGAGGTTTGTTGTTTGTTCGGCGTTGTGGGAATACTTCGGGATCTCCCCCTGGCCGCTGCCTTCGTGTTCTTCCCGCTGTCACCTGATTCCACACCGTGACGCTATTCTCCCGCATGTCCGCCTTCCCATGCAAATGGTCGTCTTGTAGGGCCGATCTGGCGCCGTTCCCTTCGTCACGGCTGCCAGGCCCTAAATCCTGATTGATGTCGTTCGCCTGTGAGCTTCGTTAGAGCATGGTACAGACGAATAAAATATAGGGACGCCGCAGGCGTCAAGGCTATGAAGAGAGGAAACGACTTCATTTCTGTGCTCTTCTATGATTCGTCTGGTCAGAAGGGAAAGGATGGACAAGAATTTACAGCAGTACTTGGGTGGGAAAGACTGCCACTCTTACACACGCGAACAATTCGTCATAAAAGCTTCATTAGTTGGACACTCGAACAGTTGGTTGTCTCCCTACAATTACATGACTACATAACTATGAATAATGCCACAGTGTGTTTTATTGTAGTTGGTTTGTAATTTTGATCACTTAAAAATATTTATGCCTAAATTTTGCAGCCAAAGGAAAACTTGAACATGGTATATGCGACCACATTTACTCAAGTTGTGTTTGTAACTATAGTAGCTATGTGAATCCAAACTCGTTATATTTTATGCATAGTTGTACATAGTATGCGAACCGTAAGTGTGACGCACTTTAAATTCAGTATATAGTAATCGTTTTTGATCCAGAGAATGTCAGTGCAATGCATTAAACCCTATCCCCATTTGTTGCTATTAAGAAGTTCTCCTCATCCTCTTTTGCCTCAGCATCTAAGCGCGAAAGGTTAATACAGTGTAAGAATAAATTCATATGCTGTCATAGCAAGCTATACAATGTACACCCAAGCATTTTATCCATTGTATTTTAATAACGGAGCTCCTATCACTGTTGTTGCTGTAGCAAGTTGCTTCCTCTATGCCCATCATCAGTTCGAGCACCCCCCCCCTCCCACAAAGTATAATTTTTGAAAAGTTTTATATGTTCTAGAAGTTAGATAAGTAGACTACCAGTACAAAAATATGTTCGACTCTTGCACCTTTCTTGACCAAATTTGACCACAAAATTTATCATAAAAAATAAAGATCATTGTGTAAATTGAAGGGAAAAAAGTGTGAGAAACCATGAGACCTTGTGGGAAGGATGTGGAGGAACGCCAATAATAGCACACGCAAATTTAAAATACAACTAAATTATAAGAATAATTTTTTTTTTTTAATACAAGGAACTGGGGTAGGGGCTAAGTAATATAAGAATGTATGTCCGAGGACAAAGGCTAGGGTCTCTGGTTTCGTGGTGCAGAAAACTATGAACTTTGTCACAATATAATCCCCAACCGTTCAACATTTCCCATTCTCGCCTCCAAACGGCTCGTTTACTTTAAAAATGTATATTTAGTCCCCAAAATGTTTCTTCTCCCAGCAAAACCTTTAAAATATCCAAAAATCTTTGAACAAATACCTCTTCCTCAAAGTGGCTGAACAACTCCATATTGTGGTTGAAGGTCTTTAAAAATTTTTAAAACATCAGCCTAAGTGAAAAGTCAATATATTATATTTATTTAAAAATTCCAATTTTTTTACATTTATATTTTTATATTATAATTAAAAAAATTATAACCGTAAGTCTACTGTGTTATACATCACTGGACTCAATTTCAAGGTGAATACGATAGTGATGCTATAACAACTATGTAACCCAATCACTGGACTGCCATAATATAAAAATATGTATACCCCCTCCCCTTCCTCCCAAAACAAAACCCCAACCACCACTTACTCCCTTCACCACCCATTATCATTACACCCTCTTTCTAACCACACCTTACCCCTCCCCAAAATCCAACACCCACAATCCAACACATCTTTATACTTTTACTTTTATAAAAGTGTCTAAAAATGTAGACCTATTTATAAAATAACATCATACATAGTCCTGAAAATCGGACATTTACAGGAGGAATCTACTCCGCTATATATATATATATATATATA
>NQII01008345.1:11955-29460 GCA_002778355.1 Clitarchus hookeri
AAATACGGCAGAGGAATTTGAATAATATTTCGACTCTCATTATCATTTTAGTAACGATACAGAGTATTTAAATCATACCATTTAACCGTGGAAAAATTTTACTTATTTTAACCAAACTTGCAATGTTGAACTAGTAATCATTATTTTACTTTCTGAAGTAAATAATGTAGAGATCATTATTGAAAAAACAGTGCGTGTAAATTAGTATCTAAGACTTAGGAAGCATGGCTATCATGAAGTTGAAAACGTTTGTATGCAACACATGTTATTTAACTTACATTTGTTATAGAACTATACTATGGAAATTAAGAAACATATCCATACACGCAAAGTTAATTCATAATTACACCCCTGATTTCTAATCATTAGCATTACGAATTTCACATAGCGAAATAAAATTGTAATTGAATGAAATCCTAGCAACATGTCAAAGGACAACAATAACAGCCTAGAAACACCTTCATGCAATGAAATAGTAGCACACAAATAATTTCGATTAAGCATGAGAAATAAAATCGGTGTCCGGGAAAAATTTAAATCATCAAAATTATTTTTTTTTATTTTAAAGCATTTTATGCTCAATAAATATGCTTGATTACTCGCGATACTGTTTTCTGGTACATTTTTCATACTAAATTTATAGAGGGACGGGGGGAATGGATCCACCACGAAACTACGCAACATATGTCAACATTGAATAGGTGTACTGCCGAGGCTGTGCCCGCGAAAAACGCGAAACCTCAAATTTTTGACTTAACGAATCTCGACATCCGTATAAGCGATACTTTGTAGCCAACACAAGCTAAAATGATAGAATAATAACGTCTTATCTCCAGGCAGATGGAAGGAATAGTTACATTTCTAGAGCATCACTGCAGTGTATCACGGGTCTCCACGTAAGTCCTTACTATAAGTAATGCTATTATTTTTACAAACAATCCTCTCTAGAAGAATTATATAGGTAAATATGCTTGATATTGCTTTTCCGATGCTTAATTTACCAGTGAACTATGAAACTTGAAATCATTCATTATCGTTGTAACTTTTATTAAGAAAATAGAAAAAATCTCTTTTTCTGCGTTGACTAGCGTAGCGTTTATTTGCTGTCTGATTGTCCTCTAAAACAGCTCAAAATTATGTTATTTATCTCCATCGTAAGACTTATTTAACCAGCGTGATTTAAACAGGATAGTAGAGGTTACACCGAGTTTATCCTTAGAAGAGATGCGTGTTTTGGTGTCAGTTATCAGAATACAGCAAGTGTATGTATATAAAATGTTGGAATTAAGGTATTTTTCCTTACTGGGGCAGAGATTAGAATTTGCAAATATTACACCGTAACTGTTTTAGCCATATGCTCCAACATCGACGGCAATAAAATAGTAACGAGCATCGATTGTTGCCAGAAGTTCAATTGTGAATGTCTTCGTTAATTTTGTTAACAAGGGCCCATTGTTTGGTGGAGCTTGAATGATAATATGTTTACCAGTTAGAGCACCAAACATTTAAGGAAGTTCCAAACTTGGTGGAATTAAGTAGAAGTATATTTACTTATTTCTTCACTAGGAGTCGGCAGCATTTCACTCATGAGGTTTTATTTTACTGTCTTGCACGTATCCATGACGATCTTGTACACTGCGCAGATACCAAAATGGTAAACTTAATGAGGTTGTAAACAGTTAACTCCCTTAGCTTGGCACCTGAAATAATAAAAAATATGATAATATGATTTAATTCAAATAAGAGATTTGTGGTGGTTTGTATTTATGTTCGTATTTAGTTTAGTATATTAATTAATTTCAGGNATTTAATTCAAATAAGAGATTTGTGGTGGTTTGTATTTATGTTCGTATTTAGTTTAGTATATTAATTAATTTCAGGCAGCATAAGTAAAGACAGATAGTATATTAAAGAAAATTCCCCTAAAAATTCTAAAGCAGACTCTTATTAAGTGTGGGCAAAGTGTCAATAAAAACCTGTATATNTAAAGAAAATTCCCCTAAAAATTCTAAAGCAGACTCTTATTAAGTGTGGGCAAAGTGTCAATAAAAACCTGTATATGTATTTATAATACACTGGAGAGCCAAAAAAAACTGGTATAGGCGTGCGTATGCAAATGACAGAGGTATGGAACCAATCAGAGTAACGCGATGCGGTCTGCAGCGCCTAAATAAGACAACAACCATCTGGCAAAGTTGAAAGATGGGTTACTGCTGCTACAATGGCCGGTTATCAAGATTTAAGTGAGTTTGAACGTGGTGTTATAGTCGGCGCACGAGAGATAGGACATAACATCTCCGAGGTAGCGATAAAATTTGGATTTTCGCGTACGAACATTTCACGAGTGTACCGTGAATATCGGGAATCGGGTAAAACATCAAATATTCGACATCGCTGCGGCCGGAAAAAGATCGTGAACGAAAGGGACAAACGACGACTGACGAGAATCATTAAACCTGACAGACGTGCAACCCTTTCTCAAATTGGCGCATATTTCAATGCTGAGGCATCAACAAGTGCCAGCGTGCGAACTATTCAACGGACCGTCATTGATATGGCCTTTCGGAGCCGAAGGCCCACTCGTGCATCATTGTTGACTGCACGAAACAAAGCTTTACGCATCGTCTGGACCCGCCAACACCGCCGTTAGACTGTTGATTACTGGAAACATGTAGCCTGGTCCAATTTTATCGGGCGGATGGACGTCTACGGGTAAGGAGACATCCTCATGAATCCATGGACCCTACATGTCAACAGGGGACTGTTAAAGCTTGTGGAGGCTCTGTCATGGTATAGGGCGTGTGTAGTTGGGGTGAAATGGGACCCCTGATACGTCTAGATACGACTCTGACAGGTGACAGATACGTAAGCATCCTGTCCGATCTCCTGCACCCATTCATGTCCGTTGTACATTCCAACGGACGTGGAGAATTCCAGCAGGACAATGCCACACCCCACACATCGAGAGTTGCTACCAAGGGGCTCCAGGAACACTCTTCTGACTTTAGTCACTTCCATTAGCCACCTAAATTACCAGACATGAACATTATTGATCATGTCTGGGATGCCTTGCGACGTGCTGTTCAGAAGAGATCTCTACTGCCTCGCAATCCTATGAAATTGTGGAATGCCCTGCAGTATTCATGGTGTGAATCTCCTCCTGCATACCTTCAGTCGAGTCCATGCCACGTCGTCTTGCGGCACTTCTGCGTGCTCGCGGGGACCCTACACGATATTATGCTTGTGTACCAGTTTTTTTGGCTCTTGAGTGTATATAAGCTTCTTAAATAAATGTACTGATGAAAGATAAGTTAGAGGAAACATTGAAAATCAGAACAATAATATAAGCAATCAAGTAATCTCTGCTCGACGACATAAACACAATGAAGACAACGGATAGAATTATGCCAGAGGTATTACTGTATCAGACCACGAGAATGCAAAGCTAACCTTTGCTTTCTCCGAATTAAGAGAGATTGTACGAGTGTTCAAAAAATGGCAGCATGAAAAGCAACAACTCTAACCAAACATATGTGGCAAAATTGATCATATATTCAATCAGACAAATTCAAATCAATCTGTAGCTCTACTATAACACTACCTGTGAACAAATTTTTAAAGGGTCACAACTCCGACACTGAATATGCTAAATCCATATTATTTGANTTTAAAGGGTCACAACTCCGACACTGAATATGCTAAATCCATATTATTTGAATTTGCTGAGAACTGATGTATTAAATAAATGAAAAATATTTAAATTAAAATGAATGACATTCGTTGAACAGCTGTCGGATTCTAAGACTCTTGACATAATATCTTCAAAATCAGCGACTCATTCAGCTTCCACATCACCAACGTCTACTGCACTAATTTCATCTGCTCTGCCTCGTCAAGAATATACGATGACAACAACAGTATCCGTAAATCAACATGTAAGTCAAGCTAATGATGACATGCAAAACTATTTCTTGCGCAATTACTATCAGGATTACGAAACCTCAACCTATCCTTTGAGAAAGTGTAACAGAGTATTCATTGTTATTTATAGTTCGTATAAAGAAACTATAAACAGTCGCCGTATAATTTCTTATATATCTTTAATAAATGGCCAATTACTCCTTCGGTGTTATTGTCTTCTTCAGTGAGTATCTTATTTTTTTAATGAACATACTTTATACTAAGTACACTATTAAAAATAAATTTCAGATATTCTGAAATAATCAGAAAATTTGGTTCCATGATCATTCAACTCTTAGTCTAGGAGAGCAAATTCTCTTTTAATTTTCGTTTCTTCCGTGCCTTATGTACCCTTCACATCTTGCATTCCTTCTTCCTCTTTAAATGATGGTAACNTTTAATTTTCGTTTCTTCCGTGCCTTATGTACCCTTCACATCTTGCATTCCTTCTTCCTCTTTAAATGATGGTAACAGCTGCCATTTAGAAAAGTTAGCTATTTCAAAATGAACTTGCATGGTATGGACTTAATGATACGGATGTGTGAGAAGCCATCACAAATACGGCGCGGAGGGCACTGGGACGGAACGGACACAGTAGTATCACATCACTGATATGTGCAAATAGATCTTAAAATAAAAAATTTGTAAAATCTCTAATGAAAGCACTACCCATTTATCCTACTAATAATATAAATGCTAAAGTCTCTGCGTGTGTGTGTGTCACCACTCAACTCCATAACGGCTGAACGGATTTTAATGAAATATGTTATGTAGGTACTTTAGGTACTCGAATAGCACAAAGGAAACTTTTTACCCTGGAAAATTGTATGGTTCCTGTGGAATAACAACAAAACCTAATTCTGCAACGGCTAGGAACGTGACCGAAATATTTTTTTCTTCTGGTGTCAGAGTTTATCAGGCCACCTAAGGACCTCTGAAATGGCATAACGACTGCTATCAATCAATAACAACCGGGACCAAATATTTAATGTGTCCTCCAAAGCCCGGAAGCGCTCAGATGTTATGCAACTAAACGGTCACCCATCCAAGTGTGTGCCGCTGGGAACGTTGCTTAACTTTGGTGATTGATTAAGATCCCTCCGGCAAGCGAAAAATGTAGTAACTAGGTTAACTTGTTTCTAAGGCTACAACTTGATGAATATCACGTTTTGATTTTCATACATTGACTCTGGAAAGCGTAAATGTGGTAACTACGCGATAGTTGCACATATACACTCCTAAAACAATACCCTACTTCTTGGATATCGGGTAAAAAATATTTCCCTTCTTTTGGGTTACTGTAATCAGTTAAATACCTAGACCAACAGTGTATAATTTTATAATTATTTTTTCACATAAATGAATTGTGTTTTCCCAATTCATTTATTAGTGTATCACTGTAAATATCAATTGTACCCGGGCGAAGCAGGGCCGTTTCGCCAGTGTGAAATCTGAATTTTTTTTATTGATTTTATTAATGTTTGTTTCAGGCAGTTTCGTGATGCAGCAAAGGAAAGGTATTTCAAAAATATGAACATGGCAACATACTTTCATTCATCCATAGCAGACTATTTTCTGGGAATTTGGGGTGGTGGAAACCCCAAACCCTTCAAGTACACCGAAATACAACGACACAGGCAAGTAAAATATTTTCGGAATAATAAAAATTATTGTAATTTCTTTCAGTCTCATGATTTGGCATTATCTATATTCTAGTTAAAAATAATGTTTTAAGCTACGTGTATAATTCGAAGTGATTTGAAACCATGGTACCATTAAACATCGAAGTTTTGTTATGTACAGTTCTGTGGTGCAATATATAATTGTAACAAAGTACTTCGACAAACCGATAAGTTGTGCTATGACGACAAGCTAACACTAGCAAACGTACCATTTCCTATTACTTTTATCTTAACAATGCTGTAACCACTTAGTAAAGGATTCCTACACATAAGCGGTGGTTTAATGTGACTAATCGTTAGAAGGGGAAAACTACTTAAGTAAGTGAGGCTATTGGTATCAAAAGGAGCAATCTTCAATTTGTGTCGAAATTGAGATACTGACACCATTGAACTGTAATCCTATCCGTCTACGAATCTACGTTGTGTATATTCCGTAAAGAACAAAATCCCATCGTTTCAGTGCATGGAAGTATAATTTTGGTTTCAAACAGAACAATCTTCGCCATCTGTCGCAATCAAATGGGAAAAATATCCACAACTATTTATCAACTATTTCCATTCCGGTCATGTGAGCGCCGCTGCCACATTGTTTCAATCTAGTTAAAAAGTGAGATTGTCCTGCTCACGTGTGCGAAGTTGTCCGAGTATTAGTTATATTAGATGTATTTACAGGGTTTTTAAACTGTGTTAAGGTGAACGGATGTACTATATTATCAGAAGTAGTAACTTTCTTCTTCGTGTTCTGTGACGAATGTGATACCTCAAAATGTGATATCTGTGTCACCCACAAAAGCTAGGAAACGGAACACGGGATCCTAGGAAATGGAAATCAGTTTTTTTCTAAAAACAGAGGCAACTTTAATACTCAATCAGGAACTAATAATATATGAAGTAGAAATTATGTTGGTTAATGAACGTATGTACTATGATGATTATATAAATAATACATCATTTAAGGTGGAAATCATAACCTCATACTTCTATCTATAAATTTTGCATTGTATCAATTTATTCCAATTTATAGACTTTTTTAACTTTGCATAATAACTGTTAGAACATTCTGTAACATGTCACTCTGTAAACGAGAACTAATTTCATTATTTTGCCTCCAAACATGTATGCCCCTATGAAAATGCCTACACCACATATAAGAGAAATACGCAACAAAAGCATTCAGATATGCGACATTATCAATGAATGAAACAAAGGTTTTCCATGTACACTATCACTGCAATATAACATACGATGCTCTAAATGCTTTCATTTGTAATTACATTGAAATTGTACCTGTGAATAGGATGCCAAAAAATAAAAAAAAAGGTCGAAAGCAATCACAAACTAAAATTTTGGTTATCTACAGAAAATAGAAAGAAAGAAGGTTCCTGTATGCCAGCAAGCTTTCCCAATCATTCTTCATGTATCCAGAAAGCATGGTGATACTACTGCTAAAAAAAAATATGCACAAACAAGTCCAAACAACCCACGATTTACAACTGGAGGGTCGTGTTGAAAATCATGGATTTGATATAAAGACACTAAAATTCCAACCAAAAAAAAATCCTTTTGAAGATCATATCTTCCTTAGTATGTGTTGAATCCCACTGTTGCCATAACAAGTCAAGACAGAGAATGTACGCTGGAGAGCCAACAAAAACTGGTATAGGCGTGCGTATGCAAATAACAGAGTTATGGAAACAATAAGAGTAACGCGATGCGGTCGGCAGCGCTTTTATAAGACAACAACCATCTGGAAAAGTTGAAAGATGGGTTACTGCTGCTACAATGACCGGTTATCAAGATTTAAGTGAGTTTGAACGTGGTGTTATAGTCGGCGCACGAGAGATGGGACATAACATCTCCGAGGTAGCGATAAAATTTGGATTTTGGCGTACGAACATTTCACGAGTGTACCATGAATATCGGGAATCGGGTAAAACATAAAATATTCGACATCGCTGCGGTCGGAAAAAGATCGTGAAAGAAAGGGACAAACGACGACTGACGAGAATCATTAAACGTGACAGACGTGCAACCCTTTCTAAAATTGGTGCTGATTTCAATGCTGAGGCATCAACAAGTGCCAGCGTGCGAACTATTCAACGGACCATCATTGATATGGGCTTTCGGAGCCGAAGGCCCACTCGTGTACCACTGTTGACTGCCCGACAAAAAGTTTTAAGCCTCGCCTGGGCCCGCTAACACCGCCATTGGACTGTTGACTGTAAACACGTTGCCTGGCCTGACGAGTCTCTTTTCCAACTGTATCGGGAGGATTAATGTGTACGGGTATGGAGACATCCTCATGAATCCATGAACCCTACATTTCAACAGGGGACTGTTCAAGCTGGTGGAGGCTCTGTCATGGTATAGGGTGTGTGCAGTTGGCGTGAAATGGGACCCCTGATACGTCTAGATATGACTCTGACAGATACATAACCATCCTGTCCGATAACCTGCACCCATTCATGTCCATTGTGCATTCCGACGGACGTGGAGAATTCCAGCAGGACAATGCGACACCCAACACATCGAGAGTTGCTACCGAGTGGCTCCAGGAACACTCTTCTGACTTTAGACACTTCTATTGGCCACCTAAATCACCAGACATGAACATTATTGTGCATATCTGGGATTCCTTGCTATGTGCTTTTCAGAAGAGATCTCCACCGCCTCGCACTCATCTGGATTTGTGGACTGCCCTGCAGGATTCATGTTGTGAAATGCCTCCTGCATACCTTCAGGCATTAGTCGAGTCCATGCTACGTAGTCTTGCGACACTTCTGCGTGCTCATGGGGGCCTACAAGATGTTAGGCAGTTGTACCAGTTTTTTTGGCTTTTCAGTGATCTTTCCTTATGAATTAAGAGTATACAAACTGTTTGTCATGTATGATCAAATGGTGACGGATCCAGCATTAAAAACCACCAAGTCTTATTTCCGCATGATTTTTAATACTTCTTTTATTCTTGTATTGAAGACTCCTAGTAAGGACTTGTTCCCTCCGCATACAACTAGATGAACATCTCAAGCAAGAGAAAGATCCCACAAATCGAAATGAAATCATGACAATGAAATGTGCCCACAAACTCAAAGTGAGTCATTTTACATTCTACAGAGAGATGCTGGTGAAGATACTTTTGTACTATCCTTTTACATGCAGAAAAATCAGAATTTACCACGACTCGCTGATCATGAGGCTTATTACTCCCGTCAAATTTACTTTCACACCTGTGCTGTATTTCAAGGTACTTCCAAATGCAGGCTTACAAAAGCCAATGTGTTTTGATGGTTCTGGACGGAGGTCCAATATGGAGAAGGGTTTTATCTGATTTCTTCAGCACAATATGATAGGCTGATGAAAACTGACATGAGAAATTAAAAAGAAATGAGACTCATTTGTGACTCGTGCGGGGGTCAAAATAAAAATAGGAACCTCCTTGACTTAGGTGGTAAATGACTTCTGTCTGCTTCATGTAACATTGAACGCATTGAACTGGTGTTTCCTGTAAGAGGCCACTCATTCATTCCTCCCGATCGTGTATTTGGCAATATCGAAAAATATATCAAAAGTGAAATGGAGATCATTACTCCAGCAGCTTACCTGAGCATAAATTAGAATCATGGAAGGGTATTTAATCTTGGAGAACACTGTCAAGTTTTCGGTTGGAATACCAGCACAGACGCTGTTCTGAAGTAACCTGGAGCATGGCACTTCAGATTTTCTTCAAGTAAACGAATAATAATAACGCGGGGGTCATATAATGATATGTAAAAATAAGAGGGGAGACAGCATACCTTGTTGATACAAACAAGTCCATGATTATTAGAAAGAAAAACTGCTCCATGACAAATAAAACCCACGGAAAAAGGTGCTAACAACGTCCGGAACATGAGAATCTGCAACATGATTTTTTGTGCGAAAAAATTGATGATGATGAATCACTTTTGATAGTTTAATTCATTTGTGAGTTTCGTGCAGTGTCCTTCATTAGCTTTGGCACTCTAATCAAAATCAATTATTTTTGTAAGTAGTCCAAAAAGTAAATTTATCTGTTTTTTAATCTTGATCATTTTTGTTTAAGTAGGTCCGAAATTAAAGGGAACTTTATTACAACAGAAAAGCGTTATTTTGGATTAGAACGTTCCTCTTTTTGTTTTGTTTTACTGACTTTCTGAAGCATAACGTTTTTTGTTAATTACATATTAGTAATGTTGTTTTAATATCATTGTACACTCTACTGAATTATTGGTAATCTGAAAGTATGAACATATCAAAACTAATGTGTTTTATGTTGTCATGTCTTATGTTTTGTGCAGTCTACATATAATTATCCGTCACTTTTGTAACAATATTAAATATATCTACACTGAAGAGCCAAGGCCAAAAATACTGGTACACCTGCCTAATAACGTGCACGCCCCCCCTCCCCCACAGCCATTGCGCCAAAACAATAGTGCTGCAAGACAATGTGGCATGGACTCGACTAATGTCTGGAGGTATACAGGAGGCAATTCACACCATGAATCCTGCAGGACAGTCCACAAATCCAATCTGCACCAATTTGAGAAAGGGTTGCACGTCTGTCACGTTTAATGATTCTCGTCAGCCGTCGTTTGTCCCGTTCGTTCACGATCTTTTTCCGGCCACAGCGATGTCGAAGATGTGATGTTTTACCGGATTCCCGATATTCACTGTACACTCGTGAAATGGTCGTACGCGAACTTCCAAATGTTATCGCTACCTCGGAGATGCTATGTCCCATCTCTCGTGCGCCGACTATAAGACCACATTCAAACTCACTTAAATCTTGATAACCTGCTATTGTAGCAGCAGTAACCAATCTAGCTGCTGACCGCATCGCATTATTCTGATTGGCTCCATACCTCTGTTATTTGCATACGCACGCCTATACCAGTTTTTTTGGCTCTTCAGTGTATATATAAGACAAAATTATTCCGAAAGTGTGGGTATAAATGCGTTAGTTAAAAATAACTTTCTCTGTACACTTTAGTACAGTGGAGATAACTCCTTTTGATACCAAGAGTCTCAACTATGTGCAACATAGTAATTCTCTGGATCCGCACGGCTGGCCATGTATCCATTCAGTACGAAACCGCACGTATCCGGCAAGGGTCGTTAACACAACAATAGTTTTCCATTAGGCCGATCAGAATCACAGACAATATAAATGATACACATTTTGAAATGTTTAATTTCGTAATTATTTTTGACTGAAAGATTGATGGTGCGCCAGATTTATTTAACGAGTTTAAACAAATTATTCATTGTTCACCAAATATAAACAATATGTTTTCGATATAAATAGTCTAATGAGCCTACTTTCCTCTACATGGATGCTAAAAATTTTCATATAGGTTTTTAAAAGTTAGATGATCTCGTTGGCGCCTCGTTGATAGCGATATAATTAGAGATGCAGCCAGAAACAAATGCAATACAAGTGAGGCAGTTACAAATACACAAATGTCTTACCTGGGACTCGAACACAGAACACCTCGTACCGTTAGCTGGCGTGCAGCCAACTACAGTACAGAGGTAAGATTTATAGCATTAAACTCGGTAGTAATAAGTCTAAAGTTTTGCTAGACTGGGTTTAGCAACTTGAAATATCTACAGGACCATAATTATGGAAATAATCACTTAAATCATATAACTTCACATGCCATACAGTAGCACTACTTGCGTGCAGAATTAGCTGGAAGTAGGTTTACTGGTTGAAATATGGCATAACATCTATGGTTTCTCATTTGGAGCTATTGTAAAAAAGATTAAAACAGGCCATATATAGGAATATATGTTGCGTCTAAAGGATAATGTTAATATAAAAGGTTTGGTTGGCATTTGTCAAAATATTTAGTAGATATAGTTAAAATTTGGAAAAAAAATTTTATTGCAGTATTAAAAAAAGTTTTATCAACTTAAATTATGTAGGTTTACTTAGTCTTCTTACTGTAGTACTACTTGTGTGCAAAATTTGATGGAAATTTGATGATTGGTGTCAGAGATATGGCATAAATGTTGTATTTTATCACCTGCATTAGCATACAAAATGGCGGCAAAAGATGATCTCTATAAGCACATTTGATGCTTCTAATGGCTACTCACAGCATACTAAGTTTAATTGAAATTAATTAAATGGTTTAATAGATATGGCAAACTTATCTAAATTATATATATGTCTGTCATACCGTAAATAAAGCCAGACACACCTAAAACATGGCCTTCTGTAGCATTACTTATGTGTAAAGTTTGTTGTAAATCGGTTGGTTGGTTGTTCCCGGACATATTACACAAAAGCTCCATTTTCTCATGTGGCACTATCTACATTACTGTTTAGGCCTATTATTGGTTCGTCATAGATGTCGCTACATATTAAATTCGGTTTAAATAGTTTGCGACATATGGTTCACTAAACTAAAATATTTACATGACTACTATTTTGAAAATATGTGACTACCTCCTTAAGTCATATAAGTTTAGATGGACTACAAAAGTATAACTGTAGCCTGAATTTGGTGTCTATCAGTTAGTTGTTTCCCAAAATAGGACACGAAAGTTATATCTACCATGTAGAGCTATATTCCAAAATGGCTGACAAACGAGTTTATTAGCCTATTTGAAACTTGCATAGATACTGTCCGCATACAAATTTAAAATGGATTTGGTTACATGGTTTTGTAGATTTAGCATAGTAGTTTATATTATTTATGTGGCCATAATTTTGAACATTAATTTTTGAAATTATCGATATTGCCGCCTTTTTGAAACGAAGTGTCTTAACCATTTAAATTGCATATATGAACAGAGTCTACAATAGTATTACCTATGTACGAAATATAGAAGGAATCAGCGGTGCAATTACCGTTATATGATGTAACAGCTTAACTTTTCGTGTTGCACTATTCCATAATGGAATATTATTAACATCATCACTTTCTACATTCAATGATTTCTTCATACATTGTCAATGTATGAAATTTGGTTTAAATTGGTAAAATGGTTTCCAAGATACAATGTAAAAATATATAAATTTTTCAATTGCACTGTTTTACAAAATGGCGCACCAATAACATTATCAGGTTCTAAAATAAATGTTAACATCATTTACTGTCGCAATAACAAATTTGGTAGAAATCGGTAAAATAGTTCCTAAGATATAACATAGTGACCTAAATTTAAAAATTGCCACCATTTTGAAAATTAGTTCCCTTCATAATCGATAACTATAAAAGTCCAAACTCATTACTAAATACTATACGGGGATGTAGTTTGGTGAAATTTGTTTGTCTGGTTTAAAGTTATTAAGGAGGGAAATATATTACAGACAGATATTTGGGTGATTGCATAAGCCTATCTTTCTTTCGGAAAGTAGGATAAAAATGCAAAAAATTAAAAGATAAATTTAATTATTAAAGGCTACACTAAGAGTGCCCTTATTAATAACTGTGTCNTAAAAATGCAAAAAATTAAAAGATAAATTTAATTATTAAAGGCTACACTAAGAGTGCCCTTATTAATAACTGTGTCACAAATGTTTTGTTATTTCATGCTATACATCTGAAACGCAAGTAGTGAATTGAAGAAAGTCCTCTTCAACTTACCACACTAATGTATATATATATATATATATAATTTCATAATTTAATTATATATTTACAAAAATAATGTACCTTAGCCTTAAAAATAGTGCTATATATTTTAATAAATATTAAATTACTCCCATGAGCGACGACACAGATAAACCTTGATACCTGCCAAATGCTGAAGTATGGAAGTAGGTATTGATTCTGCTCTGCGGCGTGAGGCGCCAGCACATGATGCTATCCCTCAGTAATAGGGTGTAGGAATACGTCGATACAGTTGTCTCTAGGTCCAATTTACTAATAAATTACACTGTATACATGTGTTCACATAATCAAGTTTTATTGTTGCTTGAATAGGTTAACTGGTACATGAACTCAAGAGACAAACTCCCCTCCCCTTTTTCTATGTAGGCTACATATGGTTTGACACCGCGACTGGCGTCGTAGGGGGGGGGGAAGATTCTTCACACTTGGTGTAGAACTACTTATCTGACACTGCTGCGCTTTCTTCCCTCGGCTGGCGGCTTGGTGGGGCATCCCGATGCCTGGCCTCGAAGTTCCTCATTCTCGGGTCCACGCAGGACTCTGCGTTTGACGACGTCGGACTGGCTTTTCTCGGATTCTTCCCGCCGCACGTCCCGCTTGACGGCCTCCGACTGAGGTCCACGTCTTGATGCATTTGGCGAACTCGTTTTCTCTCGGCTCCCGGTACACCCTTCTCGTTTGACGAAGTCTGACTGACTTTTCTCGGATTCTTCCCGCCGCACGTCCCGCTTGACGGCCTCCGACTGAGGTCGACGTCGTGATGCATTCTCGATCCTCGACTGACTCCGGCTGACTGACTGACTGCTCGATCCGCGCCCGACTGACTGACTGACTGACTCGTTCATCGCACTGGCTTCGTCCGGCTCCGACCCGGACGCCTCGCTTCAGGTCCCCCGACTGACTGATTCGACGTCTCTCAACTGACTGCCCCGTTGCTCCCCCCTTCACGTGGTTTTGTAGCGTCCATCACCATATTCAACTTCCCCCTTCTCTGCACGTGGTCCGGGGTGCTTGTCGTCCCCCCGGGTCATAAAACACGTGGCCGCTGCTCGTGTGGTCCGCAGCCGGCGTGGCGTCGTCCCTTGGTTCTGGCCTGGAAGTTTATTGTCCCGTTCTGCATGCACGTCCGCTAAAAGCTCTCATGGTTTATTGCGGTACAAGCCCGGGACAGGCGCAGCTGGTGGTGGGATCTCGGTGTCCCTTGGGCAGCTGCAAAATGCAGCTGTGTCCACGCCCTGGTGCCTTCCATTGTCTCCTGATGTCGTCTGCACGTGCAGGAACAGTTGCACATGTAGAAACCTTTGGTAGGGTGCCTTTGCAGATGCGAGGCTCCTGGCGTCACTCTGCCGGCACGTCCACAAAACCCTTAATCCTTATTGCGGTCGTACGCCCGCGAGCTTCGCCAGAGCATGTGTTCTGACGAATAAAATATAGGGAAACAGAATGTGTCAAACTCCCCACCGCTCCTTTCGTGGGTGCACACTCTGCATTTCTTCCTCTTATGGTTGTCCTCTGGGCTCATCGCGGTTCTGTGCGTGTGCGCGGTGCTACGCTTGCGCTGCTGGGAGGCAGCGAAAGCAGCCTCCATACTCTGTCGTGTGGCCCTGGCAGTGCGTCTGAGGGAAAGTTAGGGCTTCTGCGTCACAAACCAGTTTGTGAGGGGCACACCCTCTTACAATTTTAGAACATCGCAGGACCGCAAACCCTAGGGTCCGTGCTTCTACCTGCTCCTAATTCTCTGGCAGGAGGGAGGGGGGTCGTCTCACACTTTGAAAATTGACAAAAAGTACAAACAAAATAAACCCTGGTCACATTGCACACTCCTCTTACATCCTTACAATNCTACCCAGCCTATCCAGGCGGGGTCATTTTTTTTTTTTACTGAACAGTTTCTCATTGAACCATTGCCAACGGGTTATGCGAGCAAGCCCCCCTTACTGCTTAGGGACAACACTCCTGTTATCTTATGAGCCTCTCTGCCCTCCACACCAGCGGTCTGACGGTGGGCCAATATAAGCCACATTGACCCTAGCGGTAAAATAAACACACTTTATTCATGGGGCTGGTCGGCCCTTCAACACGAAAAAAAAACACATTGTTTTCTCCTCCGACCTTGGGACTCGTGACTCGTGCCCGAAAGAAACAACTTACAATGGCTGAGGCTCTAAATATCGAATTCTAATACATAGTTACACCTTTTTATCCACGTAACTTGTCAACGGTAAACGACAAGCGAACATCGGTAAACCCTAAATCACCATTGCTACATAATGAGACTGATGAAGTGAAACATCGGTAACAATAATAACCACTCTCAAACCTAGCGGTAAACGACTGGTACATAATTGCGCCTTTATCGGGGTTAACAACGCCATGCATGGCCCTGGCTGTGATGTGAACACATGTTATTTACGAGGGCAGGTAGGCCTCTGTAAACAAACTTCCTGGCAGACTTTTACTCGCTCTGACTCTGGCGATAAAAAAAAACTCATATTCCTATCTCGGCTCGCGGCTTAACTCTCGAATTTCACCTTACACCCTAACCCTTGTTAAACATAACACCAACTTTGACGAGCTAAAATCACGCGAATTAAAACCTATTTTAATTCCCGCGGCCCTGCCACTTTACCGCATAAAACCACTACATACCTTAAGAATTTCTTACTAAAACTCTAGGCTAAAGATTTGAAAAATACCGTAAAAATTTTTTTTTTTTTTCACTTGTAGAAATTTTTCCAAAATTTTTATTTGCGAACTTTAAAATCACCGGTTAACCTATAAAAGGGTCACTTAAAAATAATCTAAGTTATCTCTGACTTTTTACATAACATAACCTTTCGTTCTACCCAACTCGCGCCATTGAAATAAAACATTTAATTTTCCCGACACACTACCTGGAATCACCACGCGTCTCGCACGCCCGCTCGGCCATCTTGTGCGCGGTGGGAGCCTAGCCATTGGCCGGAGCTTCGGCCACTCCCGAGCCTTTAACTTCGTAGATTAAAAATTACTAATTCTTACTCGTTTTTCAAGCGNCACGCGTCTCGCACGCCCGCTCGGCCATCTTGTGCGCGGTGGGAGCCTAGCCATTGGCCGGAGCTTCGGCCACTCCCGGGCCTTTAACTTCGTAGATTAAAAATTACTAATTCTTACTCGTTTTTCAAGCGAAGCTTACTGACCTACGGACTTTTTTCAGTAGTAATGCTTTAACACAATATAAAACGCCTGATTTAAAACCATGATTCTCACCCTCAGCGTCGTTACGCGAAATATATTCGTGACAAGCAGCCCACTCATACAACAAAAACATATTATAAAATTCAGTCAACGTCATAAGCCATGACAATTAAGAAATTAAATAACTCACATATGGTTCTCTACACTATATTTAGTAGCCAGCTTTTTCCCGTAACTCTTTACATACTATATACCTCCAGTAACAGGTATATGAAAATTAATTCTTAGCCACTTAACCAAACTTTGGCGATTAAAAAGTATTAAGGTTATTGCCACTGTCTGTGTAGTGACAGGTTGTAATTCTTACTGGCATTTCTTACTGGTATCTGTTGGGTTATCTTTTAACACACTCCCTGCCGCCTGACGAGCGGTCTGACGGGGCAACGATACACAAAACGACACTGCCTCTGGCAGTGAAGTACACACACTCGTAAACAATGCTTTACAGTGGTAACCAACAAGTACAATCACTGTTGATACACAGTGGTAAACAAAAAGTAAACAAAATACAAACATCGGTGAACATCTATTAATTGGGGACACTCGAGTGCAAACAATCGGTAACTGGCAAACAGTGCTACTGATGAATTTAGCTCGGGTACAATGAGACAGATGTCCTGCCATTTTTGTTGCGAACTTTCGTGGTTTTCACTGTGCAAGNTTTGAACACATAATTACACTACAACATTGACTTGATCAGTTGGCTAAAGGCCTCTCCACACTTCGTACTTGCGGTTTTGAAATGATTGAAACTAATCGGTCACTTTGCACTCAGTAAACAAAATATTTTATTGCTGCACTGTCTCGCCATTGTTGCAGAATGAAGAGGGGGGTGTAGGGTGGTAAACACTTTACATTGTGTTGAATGCCTTCGCGGCCCCTGGATTAGGTGGGGCCTGGAGAAGTCCGGTCGGTTGTTTACATACGGCCGGCTGGACTCCCCGCAATGTGGGTTTGGACCGCCTGCTGGGGGGAGGGGG
>NQII01008345.1:32059-72438 GCA_002778355.1 Clitarchus hookeri
TAAAAGCTCTCATGGTTTATTGCGGTACAAGCCCGGGACAGGCGCAGCTGGTGGTGGGATCTCGGTGTCCCTTGGGCAGCTGCAAAATGCAGCTGTGTCCGCGCCCTGGTGCCTTCCGTTGTCTCCGGATGTCGTCTGCATGTGCAGGAACAGTTGCACGTGCAGAAACCTTTGGTAGGGTGCCTTTGCAGCTGGAAGGCTCCTGGCGTCACTCTGCCGGAACGTCCACAAAACCCTTAATCCTTATTGCGGTCGTACGCCCGCGAGCTTCGCCAGAGCGTGTGTTCTGACGAATAAAATATAGGGACGCAGAATGTGTCAACCTTCAATAAAACTTTTCTTTCATTTATAAAATGGCAGACACAAACATGATGTAACTTCGACTAATATTACACTAGAAATAAGCATGATTATCTCTCCATTGGTGGAACCTAGGGAAGCATGCTTTACAACGATATACACAGGGGATCTGGAATTTACACATGGATAAACTTGTGGGAATACATATAACGATGCATCATGTAAAAAGGTTGTCGCTTGGTTGAAAGGCATGGCGAAAAGCGCAGGAAGCGGTAATTCCCAACGACATGAGGCTAGTAACTGCTTACTGGGCACTTTGTACAATATTTATCTACGAGGTTTTTACTCGCAGTGAAAGCTTGAATATACATACATAAGAAGACATGAAAATGTAATGCTGGTTATCTTTTAAGTTTAATGGCAATGGTATGGTGATACTGAATTAGGATTATGATTGGATCTCCATTGCCTATAATGACTACAAAAAGAGTAACCAAAATAACGAAGAACAAATTATATGGATGAGGAACACAAAATCAATAAAAAAGATATGATATAAATAAACACACATATGGAACAAGAGACAACGATCCAGTTAGACAAACATTGTTTCGGTGCTACAATGTGATCATTATGGTATGCCATTTACTAGAAGCAATAATTTGAATATGCCTTACAAGATGTGTGAAGGTAGTATTGTATGGCCTAGATAGAACAATTTTTTTTGTATATTTGAAGGATGGTAGTTATTCAGTATTATTGGTTGAAATGGTCTGGCATCAATGTCGTGTCTTTTTTTTTGTATGATCGGGCTATCCAACCAGTATGACATGATGGTATTGGTGATAAATATTTCGTTTTGAATTTTTCCGTATCAATAGATAATTGATATGTTCTGATAGTATCCCCTGTCAGTATTTTTGGTCATAATGATTTGTTGTAATATTTTGATTCGTTGGTTCGTATGCGATGTCTGTATGGTTGGGTGATTTGCTGGTATTGTCTGATGGTAGGCTCTTTGCAAGTGAATGTTATGGCCTGTTCAAATGGATTGTGTGGTTTGATATGGTCTACAAGTATTGAGGTTTGGAATGCATTGGTTGTAAAATTTGATTTCCTGATCTGATGGCATGACCAATTGATACAATATTTCGGTATGGTTGGTTCGTCAGTGAGGATATTCTGTTTGGAGTGATCGTATAATCTGTCTATTTGACATGTATGAAAAGTTGGAATGTTCTGGAAACATGACATATGGGTATTGCTTGTATGGCGGTGTGGCTGGTATGACTGATTGATATGACCTCTTGATATAACATTTTTTTTAATAGCAGCTTATCTTCTAATGGTGTTGACTGTGGCTAACGACTAATAGTCACAAGATAGAATATTTTATCGGAATATTTCGTAGGGTAAAATGCTTGGTTTTTTCTTGACAGGGGTAATGTAATGGCAGTGGATATTGGGATATTGTGTGATGGTTGAAATATCTGGTTGTATGGTCGAACAATATTGTATAAATTATGGTTGGTGGGATTGCTGGTAGGCATATTTAATTAAAATTATATTCATATGACCTATGGTACTCTGTAGAGTAAATGGAACATTGTCTTAATCAGCAGAACTGTAATAATAATATTTTTAATTGGCAATGATTTTTCGCATTGTGCTGAAGTATAAAAATACTGGAATATTTTATACATGTAAGACTACATATAACATTGTCGCTGTCATTTTACTTAGAGTGATATTTAAAAGACACATTCAAAAATTTGCAGAACTGATTCTATGCAGCTGCATTATCTAAAACTGCCACCATAACAACACCACAATCACCACATGCACAGCATGTACCATATCCACTGCAAGAACCGCATATACTGCATAGCAATTGTGATACTATGCCTCAAGTGTGCTGCTATGCACCGAATTAAATGAAAGATTGATTAAAATATTAGAGAATTTATTTACAGACTAGAAGATTGGTTGAAATATTTGATGTATTTGTATGGTTGGTTGGTTTTGTTGGTATTCTCTGATGGCAAGGCCTGAGCAAATGGATTTTGTGTATAAATGGTGGGTATAAATTGTGGGTATAAATGATTTGAATGTTTGGCTGGAACATTTGATTTACTGGCCTGGTGGAATGTCTTTCTTATATGGCCTATCATATGGTTGTAACACATGATTTTTATTGTTTGGTTGACTGGTTCTCGTGGTATGACTCGCTTGTTTGGTCTATTGGTATGATAGTAGCTATTTTTTTTAATGGTTTATTTGGATATTTAGTTAATTGGCTTGGTGTAAGGGGAAGTTCTATTTTTGATGGAATAACTTGTCGATATTGTATATAGGTGCGGCATTCTGTATGGATGGATGGTATTCCTTAGTTATGGCTCTTCATATAACTAGTATGGTATGGTTCGCTGTTAAGCAGGAGGGCGGGAAGTATGATGGCATGTGTGGTATTTAGTATAGATGTTTGATATGAATGGCTTGAATATTAGGTTAGTCAGTATATCGATATTAAATGATAGGTTTGTTCAATGGTAGGGTTTTATTTAGAGTTTTTTGAGGATTTCCTGACTGACTGTATGGTTGACATAAAGTGATTTTGACTATAATGTATTCACGGTAACTTCAAGATTTTCTCAAACCCTGCTAAATATCTACTTTCAGGGAGCCGATTATGTATACTTCCGCAGTATGTAAACAAAACATTGCCATGTGACACCTGTAAAACGTTTTGTAAACAGTGCCATGTGGAAACTGTCAAATATTTTGTAAACAAACAGTGCCTTGTGGGAACTGTCAAATATTTTATTAACAGTGTCCATGTGGGAACTACCAAAATTTATTTTTGAAGAGAAACAATGCCATGTAATCTCAACTGTCATATACTTTAATAAAATTCTCTAAATGTCTAAAAAATGCTAATCAATTTAGCGAAATGTTGTAATACATACAAAAAGGTAGATTGAAGTATATATCGGAACTGTTAATTATATAATTTAATTAAAGTTTACTTATTGTATTAAGATTTATTTACATATTTGCTGTAAGGAAAAAGTTAAATTTTACATAATAAACTTTTGGAAGTAGCACTCAGGTTAAAGATTTCACTGTGATAAATGGTACCGTATTTTATCGCATATAAGTGGCACATTTTATTTAAAAAAAAATTTATTGAAAACTTGGGGTGCGACTTATAAGTGAGAAAAATTCCTCCAGCCCCGCACTAACGTTTCATTTACTACGAATTCACGGCCCGCGGCTCGATTTCCAAACTCTTCAGCGAACAAAATCACTTTCATTTTGAAACCTGCGGTGTAGGTACATCTCTGTTCCATCAAGAACTGTCGCGCTTCTTCACTGCAACATAAAAACAACACTATGCGGCGGAAAGACGAGTCACGGCTAACATTTGGCACTGAAGAACCAACGCTAATGTGCTGCCATCTCTTGGTCTCCACAAAAAGCTTTCGAAAATAATCGATTATCAGTTGGCGGCGACCAAAATTCGATTCCTTTGCATTCTTTGCGAAGGGAATAACGTAACGGAAATATTCAAATGCCTTTCTATATTTTGCACGTTTATTTGATAAACTGCAGAAATAACAACGCTAATACTAAAATTACATCTTAACCTAGAATTATCTTGTAAGTAGAAAGAATGTGTTACGTTAGTTTTATAACCACAATTCAGCGTCTCCAATATGGCGTGGTTATACTTCTGAAAAAAACGTGCCCAAACGAACAAGATGGAGTGTACGAGTCCGCTGGACAACAACTGAAATTTATTTAATTTCAATTAATAACGGTGAAATCTTTACCCATGAGTGCTACGTAAAAATGTAAATATATAGTTTAGCAATATTAACTTTACAATTACGGCATTAAATTTATACATATTAATATTTAACCTACGAACTATTTCTTTTCAGCTATAACCAACATGTCCCTTCAAAATCCGTTGTTAATTCTTACGGACTTTTAACAAATTATTAAAATTTATTGAAAAAATATACTTAAAACTTAAAACAACCAATTTATATAGTGCTTCAGTGCTAAAAGCAAGACAAAACCTTTTTCCATATACCATTTTTTTATAACCAATTGAACATGTAACTCCTAGGGTGATTTTTCAAAGGTTCTTTTCAAAAGTATCGAAGATACCGTGAATGGATTATATATGGTATGCATATATGTAATATTGATATCGTACGACCTTATAACATGTTCGGCTGGTTTGTTGGCATGGCAAGAGTTTAGCTACGATGGTGTGGGCAAAATTGTTTAATTACATGATTAGTTTTTAAGAATGGAATGGTTTGAGAGAATATTTTGTTAGTGCGAGAAGGGCCAGAGTGCTTGACTGGTAGGGGTGGTTAGTATGAATGGATGAGAAATAAAACTGTATGAGTGTCGTAGATGGTTAAATTGATGCTATGGATGTTATGATAGCTTGTTTGGACTTCACGATTGCAATATTTAGTTGGTTGAACAGATGGGTATATGTATATTTGGTGAGCTTAAATGAAATGGCAGTCACTATGGTGGCCAATATTTTAACTGCTATGACTGATCAGTATGTCTGAGGCCAGTGTTTGATATAGTGTGTATCATTAATAGCATGATTGAGGTATGTTTGCATTAGAGCAGATGATACATATTGTTTGTATGCTAACGTTTTTTTTTGGTATTAGTGTATCTGCTTGGATTCATATTAATATTCTTGTCATGGTTATCTGGTATAGTGTTCCCTGTGGTTGGCAGATATATTTAGATGACATATTGGTAAGCTAGTGTTATGGTGAAATTTATTTTGTATGCCTGAGGTATGGTACCTGTTAGGTTTCGTCGGTACCGTTATTGCTATGGATATCTGGTACAATTCACTGGTTTTTTGTTGATATGGTTGTTGGTATTTATGTTTGGTATGCTCAAGGGATGGTACCTGCTTTGTTTTAGTCGGCGTGGTTAATGGTATGGATGAATGGTACAATCTGCTTGTTTGGTGGGTTGTTATTTTTGGCATGGTCTGTGTGTATTTGGTTGGTATTATTTGTCTGTTGATATGAGCAGTATGAAATGAGCAGTTGGTATGGTATGCTGTAGCATATTGCTTATAATGTATGTTTGTGGTGGGAATGAAGTAAGCTGAGTTAGGGTTGCTACAGTACTGCTGGTAGATAGGGTTATTAATATTTTTGTTTGGTATGCTGGATATATGGTGGTCAGCATGTTCATTGGTACAGATAGTTGGTATAATCATCTGGTTTGTTTGTCTGGGTTGTTGTTAGTTATGTTTAATTGGTATTGAGTTTTGAATATTTGGCAGGTGTCTGCTGGTAATGATGTTATGGCAGACTTGTAAGAGTTTTTATTTTTTGTTAATTTTAGTTTGTGTGTTGTGTATATTTTGTTGGGTAGTATTTTGCGAATTATTTTTTTCTGGTGTCAGTTGGTAGAGCAGATGGCATGGGCAATACGTATTTTTTGTAAGGCCTGTATGGCCTGAATGTTTGACGTATGCTTGAGTTATAGTGGGTGATGTGGGTGGCGAATATATGTGTAGTCGGTTGGCAGAGCATATCGAATGGGTGTTAGGTTGTGGGCTGGTCTCAAACTGTATAGTTGTTTGGTACACTCAAGCATAGATGGTTAGTATGGTTTATTAGTATGACAGAGTTTTCCTTATGTTATAGAAGATTGTACATTGGATTGCCATGTATAAGTCGTTAATTATAGTTTGACAGATGGTAGGAATGTTTGTGTTATGGTTCGTCTGGACTTTAAAGTTGTTTGGTACACTTGTGGTATGATGGTGTGGTTTCCAGAATACACGGTGGTCCGCCTAATGAGGACACTCCCAATATTTTTGGAACAGTCGCAGATCAGGTAACGTGATTTTCCCTAAACTAAATTATGTATGGGGGCAAGTAATTTGCCGCAAAGTGACTATTTTTAACATGTGTATTGCCAGAAATAATTGTACCACATATGCTTTTTCCCCTAGAAAAGTACATTTATTTCAATGCCATCTGAAAGTATGCACAAAGAGGAATTCAGTTATATAGCATATTCAATGGAAAGTAACATATAGACATCAATAAATAATCTGCAAATATGATGAAGTTAAATGGGCTGGTAGCATAAGGCAGTGGACTCATACTCACAGCTGTAAGAAATCAACACATACCGTGACTCGACCGCTCCCGTATAGCAGTGTAGCGTTTACCTTATTGGGACAAGGGGTAAGGAAACCGATATTGGACAAAGGATAGCACTACAGTGGAGGGAATTCGGGCAATGGGAGTGCAAGTTTTATATCAATACATTATATTTTATTCAGATAACAACGTAAATTCGGGAGATTTACTTCTTAGTAATTAACTGTACTGAGTAACGAATTCATACAGATTCAAAACAAAAATAGAACAAACCAACCAAAGGATAAATGCAAATGCATCCGCATGCATAGTACAAAGAAGCAGATGTATGGTTTAAACTCTTCCAAATAGGTCTTTTCACAGCATGTGCTCGTTGTGTTTACCATCGCCAGCTATACACATCTGTAAACACACATTTATCGAGCTATGAGCAGCCTGAAGTGTTTCTGGTGCAATGCCTTTGCAAGCTGCCACAATGCGTTCCTGTTTAGCTTGTGATATCGTAGGAACCATGTTGTACGCCCTATTTATCAGTGTTCCCCACAGGAAAAATTCGTGAGGTATGAGGTCAAAGAACGAGCCGGCCATCTTACAGCAACATCACGCCTTAACCACTGGTAGGGAAACGTTTCATTTAACACTTGCCTCGTCACCAAAGCAAAGTGCGCAGGACAACCATCACGCGGAAACCACATATCACGATGTATGATGAGCTGTATGTCTTCCAGAAACGCTGGTAGGGTCATTCTGAGGAAAATGGGCGTACATTCAGCCAGTTATTATTCCTTGAATGAAGTATGGCCCTATGATGTAGTCTCCAACGATTTCAAAGCACACATTCTCTTTCCACTCTCGCCGGTGCTCCACATGCCGAACCCAAAGCGGATTCTCCGTCGCCCAGTACTGCATATTTCGTAAAGATACGCGCCCATGGTTTGCGAAGGTAGCTTCATCAGTAAATAGTATTTTCTTCAGAAAATTTGCAGTCATCCCTTACAGACATCAGAACAAACCTACAATACTGAACAAACTACTGATAATTTACCTTCATATGTAGCGCCTGATGAAGAGCCACATGATATGGATGGCATTTCCATTGTCGCAGTATCCGTAACATGCTTGTTGTACTTATTCCTACTAACCTGAAAGGATTTCACGTACCCGTATGGGGGTTTGCATCGACATTTGCCAACACATTGTGTTGATGAATCTTACCTGTAGTAGTCATTCGTCGCACTCGTGTTGTGGAATTCCAAACACTTCATGGCAAGAGACGTGTGCAAATTAATCGTATCATTTGCTGTGAGATGGTCGTCGAATTAGGATAAATTTTACCACACATTTGGACGGCTTGCTTGGCATTTCTGACACACTTACCGTTAATAAGTAGAGCATCCAGTTTTTCCTCATTCGTGAACTTCATTGCGTACGTACAGCCACACACTGCAATACCACTTACCATAACAGATCGTGGGAATGGTGCTGCGCTGCTATTAGGAAGCGATCCCGCCAGGATGAGTTATGTTGCATGTTGCTTGATTACAGCTGTGAGTACATGTCCACTGCCCCATACTACTATCCCACCTAACTTAAAAATATTTACACATTATTTCTTGGCGTATCAGTGTTAATTTCCGTTGCATATGCTCTATCACTGAATTCCTCTTTACATGTACTTTCAGATGTTGTTGAAATAAACGTATGTTTCCAGGGGAAAAAACATATGTGGTTTAATTATTTATGTCCATACACATGTTACGAATAGTTACTTTGCCGAAAATTACTTGCCCCCATGGTTAATTTCATTTATTAAATATTGCATTTCGTGATCTGCAACTATTCCCGAAATTTTGAGGGTGTCCACGTTAGGCAGACCACTCTTAATATGTCTGGTGATTGTAGATGCATGTCAAATGGTATGGACTCTATGTGTGTGTCGTTGAGTTCTATAATGCTAAGGAATGCTTGAGTTAAAGTGGATTATATTTTCGGTCAGTGTATTTGGCTACTGTCAGTTGGTATGGTAGATGGTATGTGAAGAAGACGATTGTGTCGCAGTGTTTGTTTTAATTACATACAGTCCACAACATNGTTGGTATGGTAGATGGTATGTGAAGAAGACGATTGTGTCGCAGTGTTTGTTTTAATTACATACAGTCCACAACATAGAAATCCATTATTGAATTGTTTGTTATGGACTGTATGTTTTCTTGGTATGACTGGTGTATTTCTGAGTATTATTTGGTAGAACAGTGACTAGAATATTTGGCTGGTTTCGGCCGGCTGAGCAGAAGTTATGGGAAGAAGGTATGATAAGTTTATGGATAGGTCTGACTTGTATGCTTACTTGGTACACTTGAATTGTTGTGGATTATGGATTGTGATGGAATGGCTGGTTGGTACGTTGGGTTGTCTGGTTTGCATTATATTTGNTTGAATTGTTGTGGATTATGGATTGTGATGGAATGGCTGGTTGGTACGTTGGGTTGTCTGGTTTGCATTATATTTTTGTGGTGTTAGTCGGTATAGTAGAAGGTACGGACTGGTTTGATCTTATGGTTGCTTGGTTAACTTTAGTTCTTGAGTTATTGCAGATTGTATAGATGGTGTGTTGGGTGGTGTGGTTGGTTAGTAATGACTGAAATTTTCTTGGCTTATAGGAGATGGTGTGGCTTGTTGTAATGCTGGGTGGTCTGATATCACTCGGTTATGTTAGGTTTACAGATGTTAGGAAAGATTGTGGAATGGTCTGGTCTTGAACGTATTGTCGCCTGGCTAAATTTTATGGTGTCAAACTTTCTCTTGGGCTATATTGGATTTATATTAAAATTCTGATTGCAATAGCCATTCCTTTATAAGTGTAAGGTGAATGTTACCCAAAGTGCTGATTGGCTATAGGATGAATAAACTATGCTTCTGAGGTCGGGGCATTTAATATTTTTAGTGTGGCTGAAATAATGATAGAAGGGATGTGGGAAACAGTTGAATTATTTTTATCGGATCTATGGTATGCTAGGTTATGATAGGTTTGTTTTGATTTTTTTTTGGGCTTTGATAGGTTAGGTTATGTTAGTTTGACGGATGGTAGGAATGTTGTGTGTTTGGGTGTTACAGGCCAACTTGGAATTTAGAATTGCTTGTGTAGGTGTTATGGTGTATTAGTATTGCCGAGTTATTCAATGGGTTATAGAGAATGGTATGGTTGGTTTGCATGACTGAGTTTTTCTTAGGCTACAGAGTATGGTATGGCTGGTCGGTATATTGTGAGGCATGAAGTTATAGGTTTTCTTAGTATAGGAAATTTAATTTGTAATGTGGTGTGTTAGCTTCGATTTTTATGTAATGTGCTATGTTTGATTTTTTTATGAGCTTTTTTTGTTTAGGTAATGTTAGGTCAGGTTTGCTTTTTCTGAACTATGTAAAGTCAACTTTATTATAGTATGCAGAAAGTACTAAAAGAGTGTGAGAATAAATTTCAGTTTTTTATACAAGTTGATAAGTACAATATGATTACTATGCACAAGATGAAAAATTATCTACACGAATGAAGAAATATAAGTAATGCGTGAGTTGAGAAATGTATAAGTAATATATAAAGATGGCGTTCTAAAGCTAGTTTGCCTGTCGGCTAAGAAAATTAATTATTTGAAGGTGGCCTACATTACACGAAAAAACAATGAAGTCGTCAGTGGACGAAATGAGATAACGGCATCAACAGCTTGCATATTGACTAAATCGGGAAGGAATGAGAGGGAATTCCAGATGGTTACTTGCAGCAAGTTATAAATTAAGCAAGTTATAAATTAAGTCGTCAGCAGACGGAACAAGATGGTGGATCGAGGGGGTCCAGTAAACAGCAGGTGACTAAATAGAGAAGGGATTAAAGAAGGAATCCAAGTTGGCAGTCATATGTAAGTAATCAGCAGACGACAGAATGGGAAACAAGATTCCGGGCTGGTTACTAAATCAAGAAGGATTGCTTGTAAATGAATGATCTTAAATGTTGTATAATATATATCTTTTTTTTTTAGTTGACTTCGATGTTTGACTTCATGGAAACCTGTCATAAATGCTTCTTAAATGGCATTAGAGGCAACCATCCTTGTGCATGTTGGAAAAACAAACAAACACATTCTATGAATGCAATGGGTTTCCTCCACGAATGCAAACATTTTATAAGTGAATAAATTGTCTGGTTATGACTAAAGTGGAGGTAGTGAGATCGTTCTGGTTATGCTAATTGTGTGTCTCATAGAAAGTTTGGTTGTGTTAGGCCAGGTTAGGTTGGTTAGGTGGGTTAGGTTATGTAAGGTTATGTTGAGTTGGTGAAGTTATGCTAGGTTATGTTGAGTTATGTAAGGCNGGTTAGGTGGGTTAGGTTATGTAAGGTTATGTTGAGTTGGTGAAGTTATGCTAGGTTATGTTGAGTTATGTAAGGCCAGGTTAGGTGAGGTTGGGTTATGTCGGGTCAAGTTAGGTTATGTTATGTCAGGTTAATGTAGGTTATGCTGAATTTGGTTACATAAGCGAAGTTAGTGTATGGTAGGTCCGGTTTGGTTAGGTTAACATGACATCTTTTCTAAGTAATACCCAAGGTTAATTTTTATCTAAATTCAATGTGAGTTGTAAAATATTCAACGTCCCTACACAAGGGAAACTGTTAACAAGTCCGACAAGCAGTAGGGATTTTTCTAAGACCGAAGCAAGGTTAGAAATGTTCTGAGTCCCAACATGAGTAAAATAATGTTTACAAGTCCAACAAAGATGGCTGTCCACAGTAGATTAAATTCCAAATGTTGGCCATCAAGGTCAAATGATATAAAATTGAGTGGAACGAAGGTGACTAAGTAAAATAAAATCCAATATGGAAGCTATCAATATGGAATAATGTAGCATAGAATAAAATGAAGGTCACCAAGGAAAATAAAATCCAAGATGGTGGACATTAATGTGGAATGATAGTGCATGGAGTGGAATGAAGGTGACTAAAAATAAAGTTCAAAATGGTGGACAACAAGGTGCAATGTTAGAGCATGGAGTGCAACGAAAGTGTCTAAGGAAATAAAATCAAAGATGGTGGCTAGGAAAAAGATAGCAGCCAAAAACAAGATAGCACCCAGAAAAAAGATGATGGTTGGAAACAAGATTGCAGCGAGGCTACTCCTCCTCCCCATCCAGAATCCTTCACTATATTAAAATAAGAGATTTATAGGTAAATAAGTGCTTTTAGAGGGTAAAAAGTTGACCGCTTCTCCCCCCGAATTGGATGAAAAGGGCCTTGGGGGGATCGTTTTGCATATGGGGGATCGGTGCTTTTTTGAAGGGAAAACGGAAAGTTATCAGAGAAAAGAAGAAATTTTGAGAAAATTCTAGGAATTTTAAGAGTTTTTAAGGGAAAAAAGGAACATTTTAAGGGGGAAATGGGAAAAACAATATGGCGGCTCCTAGCATCGGGCCTACCAAATCTATCTACTATATATATTTTTATTTATNGGTGCCAATGAAATAAAATTTCTGCGAGGTGGGATAATCCAAGTAGGTGATTACAAGATGCATAAAACCCCCAGTTTTACGAACTTCTATTTTGCAAGGAGCATAGGGAGTACTAGCAATCCACCTGCTGGAATATAAGACACTGCTCGACCACATACATGCACTTATTCAAGATAATAATCCATATACATGGGATTATAAGAATGAATTTTACAAAAATATAGACATTCTTGCTGGTCTCTTCATTTAACTTGCTCTGAAAAGTGACAAGTTCTGAAGAAGATATAAGGCTACAAGGAAGTCGACTAATAATTCTGTTACTATCGAACTAACTGGTCGATAGGCTGTAACTGCTGGTCACTTCACAAAATTTTAGAAACTACTTATACTCAANACTGGTCGATAGGCTGTAACTGCTGGTCACTTCACAAAATTTTAGAAACTACTTATACTCAAAAATAATTTATACAATCGAATAAATGAAGGAGGAAGGGTACATGCAGTGAGTCTATTGGGAATCACCCATGAACTCCGCATGACTGTGAGATGCAAGTACTGTTGGTGGAAGGTGGTGATATGCAGGATGAACGACAACTTTTAAGCCGACAAATACATGTTGACCGTCACCCATGTATATAGGATATTATATTTACTGACGCTGAAAATGAGGCTGGCACATTATATATAGCACCAATGGATCCATCTGTTCGGACAGATGAAGACTCGGGCGATGAAGATGCCGGTGGAACAGCAGACAACTTCAGTCCCTGACCTCTCAAGGCCCCACTGTTAATAGCTGGCCAAATCTCTTCAATCTCTTTAATCCTAGACAACTTAGAGCACAAGATGAAAATCTATACAATGATGAAAGGTGTGAAGATCCAAGCAGCATTCAGTACCTGGCAACATCATCAAAGAGAAAATGGGTGCGCAGCAAAATTGAATCATATTTGGGACCACTTCCTGAACAGGACTCAGTCTATAGGACACCGCAGAACACATTTTACAATCTATATACGCTAAATAAAACCTTACAAATCTAAACTTTTACAGAGAATTATAACATTTTTAATTAAATTTTTGCTTACATAAAATAGTCTTAATTTTAAACGTAGCTTATTATACTTTTATGCATGGAAATTTTTTCATTTTCTTATTTATCCCTTAAATTCTTTTTCATGCACTTTGTTACGTATTTCACGACTTTCATAGTGGTATTCATGACAGATATTAAAATGGCGTGGCTTGGCTTCAGGAAGTGTGTTTAAGAGAGAATTTGTGAGTAAATAATTGCTTTTCTTAGTTCTTCGTGTTTAATAATGAGGGGCACTGTTAATATTAATCTTATGTTGGAATTATTTTGTCTAATTCTTTTGCAGCCAATGCTACTACTTTACCCGATTTGTCCCACAAAAATTGGAAACTATTTTGGCTCTTCTGTGATAATGTGTATAGTAATTATTTATTAATATTTTTCTTTTACGTAAGCCAATTCCACATCATTTTGCAAATTGCAAGTACATAGAAAATGTTAAAGCAAACCACACGATGGTAATATCCCAACGAAATCCAGAATTTGTTGAAATGAGTTATGTAAGTTGAAAAAAAAGGACCAGTAATGTAAAATTACATTACTCTGATAATATAACAATTAAAATAAAGACTTTTTAAGCTTCTAGAGTTAGAAAAAAAGCAGCAGGTATGCAGCATTTTGCTTGCTAACAACAAAATTCCCAACTATTTTTCAACAAAATTTGTTCGCTTTAAGTACTTGAAATGCAAGTAAATGGCTAAGCATTTTCTGCAACAGGTTAAAAATAATTATAAGTATCACAAGTGAGTTGAACTGTGCGTAAATTGAGTTTTAATGGAGCAGCTAATTCGATTTTGTGTTTGTTAAGTTTGCGTTTTCTTCTAGCGATTGCGACAAAAAAACCTCCTCATTGGATAACATTGAGTGTCCACTCTATACTAGTGCTTTACTTACTTTATGCTGTAGAACCTATTGGGGCTGGAGATTGTTTGTAAGAGTGTGCTGTAACATTATGTCTAGACAGTACGTCTCCTAACTGCTGCTGGAATAATGGCAGGTGGGAGTGCTGAATATATGTTTCGAGAAGAAGCTAGTTTGTCCAAGTTTAGATAATTTATTTAGGACAGTATTTTACGTCAATATAAATATGAGTAAATTAATTATTTAAAAGTTTTTAGTTCAAATTAATAAAATTGTACAGTTATCACACCATATCAATGTAACTTTTAAAAATTAAACATTCTTTTAAACCACATTTAAAATATCTGATTTACTGGTTTGGAAAAATCAATTAATGGCAATCATTTCAGGAATTTATTTAAAGGTTATACTTTAGTGTACAAAAATTAAGCTTTCTTTCCAATTGAAAAAGAGATTATTTTGCCGCAAAATATACCTGAATATCACAATTTTTAAGGTTTAAAACTAACATTTTCTCTAGGGAGAAATTCCCGGATCCCTTTTTAAAGTTACGGGGAAAATTAATTAACATAGCACTGAGCCAGTTAGAGGTACCAGCCGCCACTGCCAATATCAATGCAAATATCACCATTTTTTTCCCTTAATTGACACGCGCTTATTTTCGTATAATGTCAGAGGTGCCAAATTTTTTTTTAAAGCCGGCTTTTGCGTTTTGAATTAAACAAGATAATTAATAAAAGGGGAGGGTTGACCTTTTCCTTGAGAGACTATATGGGTCTCCACATCGTAAAGAAATAACTGTAGGTTGCGGCGCAAACTAAATTTAATCAACTACATAAATTAAATCATTATGAATTAACTTAAAATGAAGACTACACTAATCGTACGTATGTTTGATCAACGTATCCATGACTGCCGACTCCAAAGTGTTCCCAGTTATCTGTGGCTTGGTCCATCCGCTCCCAGATGCCATTAAACATACTTCTAAGTACCACTCACACACTCAACATAACACTACAGACGGTTGCACTACACTACAGTTAAACATAAAAATGTAAAGTTAGCTACTCTTACTCCGGTGGTTAGGGTGAGGGAGAGAGGAGTCAAAAAGCCCCACACACGAATTTACTAAATACATTTCGTGACTTAATCATTCACTCGCGCCCACCGGAACTTAACTCTCCTAACCTCGTGGATCAGAGAGCTTTGCTCGCCACCTGAGATCAGCGAAGTATCCGTGAGAAAGAGGAGCACACGCAGTCTCATTTACAATTCATTTCTCGTCTTACGACACTCGTTGTGAAACTATAAATAACTGTAACAGAGCAGGACAGTATAATACGCTAAACTGTACATCACGCATGAACCAAGCTTTGTGTGGCCCACTGCAAGTTATTTTGGTGCAATAGTACAAAAAATACGACTCCGTGTAGTAATTAATGATGCTACTCCCCACCTGTGGTATACAGAATGGTTCGTAGGGTCTACAGTTAAGGTTAGATAGCACATACTATAAGGTGCCTTGAAGGTTGAGGGTATCAAACAATGACTTCATCACGTCTTAGGGTTTTGTGTTGGTTTATTTAACGGGAATTCATTTATACATCCTGGAACTTTTCCGGGAGTTTATACATACCTTCCCGGCACCTTGTACTGAGAATTAACTCATACTTTAACGCCCTGCGAGTTCTGGCCTGAGGGGCTGTTGACAATGTTCTGGCTAACGTTTCCAATGCTGTGGGGGCATTAGGTGACAGGACAGGTCCCTGAGTGATGCTGTTGTTACTTATCTGTACTTGTTGCAGTTGTTGTTTCGGCATTTGAGGTCTGGTGATTTGAATGGCCCGAATACATTCTGGCGGTAGATGAGATCTGGTGAGCTGGATGGCCCTGTTATAGAACCTCTGTGGTTGGCTTGTTGCACTCAGCTGGCTTCCNGTCTCATTTACAATTCATTTCTCGTCTTACGACACTCGTTGTGAAACTATAAATAACTGTAACAGAGCAGGACAGAATAATACGCTAAACTGTACGTCACACATGAACCAAGCTTTGTGTGGACCACTGCAAGTTATTTTGGTGCAATAGTACAAAAAATACGACTCCATGTAGTAATTAATGATGCTACTCCCCACCTGTGGTATACAGAATGGTTCGTAGGGTCTACAGTTAATGTTAGATAGCACATACTATAAGGTGCCTTGAAGGTTGAGGGTATCAAACAATGACTTCATCACGACTTAGGGTTTTGTGTTGGTTTATTTAACGGGAATTAATTTATACATCCCGGAACTTTTCTGGGAGTTTATACATACCTTCCCGGCACCTTGTACTGAGAATTTACTCATATTTTAACGCCCTGCGAGTTCTGGCCTGAGGGGTTGTTAACAATGTTCTGGCTAACGTTTCCGATGCTGTGGGGGTATTAGGTGACAGGACAGGTCCCTGAGTGATGCTGTTGTTACTTATCTGTACTTGTTGCTGTTGTTGTTTCGGCATTTGAGGTCTGGTGATTTGGATGGCCCGGTTAAATTCCAGCAGTAGATGAGATCTGGTGAGCTGGATGGCCCTGTTATAGAACCTCTGTGGTTGGCTTGTTGCACTCAGCTGGCTTCCTCTTGACATGACACTCCTTGTTGGAGCCCACCNGTAGTGCCTGACTGTTACCTCCCTACCAAATGCCAGCGAAGTAACCCTTGATAGGCCCCCACCCAGTCCTCGATGCAGGGTTGCACTGGACTAATCTCACTAGCTCGACATGGCACTTCTCGTTGAAGCTCACCACTCGCCTCCGCCTTCTTGGTGCATTATTGTAACTGACTGACTGGTGACTGACTGATGCGGTAACTGTATAACTGCTTCTGCCCTGCACCCTTCATTTCGCGTCCCAATATGGCTGACCCCTTAATGTTGTGACTGACTGATGCAGCTGATGGAAGTGGCCAGGTTCCAATATCCCGGCCTTGGTAACTGTTGCACTGACTTACTCTCTCGGTGCGCAGTATTGCAGCTTCCGACTGCCCTGATATGACTGACTGACGGACTCTCTCGGCATGCTGATCAAAACTGTTCAACTGATCAACTCTCCTTCAACTGATCTACTGATTCCCACCCTACTCACAAAGAGGCTTATATTCTCTCTTGGCTCCCTCCCTCGTTTCCTACACGTGTCTCCCTTGTAATGGGGAAGGGAGGTGGGAGGAAGGCACAGTCCACAGCGTACTTCATACATGCACCATGGTTNCTTGATGGTTGGGGGGGAGTGTTTGGCCTTCACCTTGAAACTTACCCTGTTAGCTCTCCTTCTGTGACGCATGTCCCAGTTGCTCTGTGGTTAGCTTAAGGGGGGAAGGAGTGCTTGTGTCACCACTTTCAAGCTTGTCATCCATTTTCTCTGGTTCTCTGGTGTGTTCCTTCAGCATGTGTTTTAACGTCTCTCATGGCGGAAATAGCTCTATATCTTGTAATTTCTCGGCGTTTACAAATTTCCCTGGGCTTGCTGGGGGGTAGGAGGAGGAGGCCCGAGGGCGGCAAGTGCTACCTCACCTCGGCTTGACCTCGGTATGCATAAATAGGCGAAACGTGTTGTCCGGAAGGCCCTACATGGTTTAAGCTGGCACTTCTAACACTTCTCATATGCGCCACGTGTCACTAATATGATACAGCAGCATCTTTACTAGCCATCTGTAGTGACTGCAGCATTGGAATATAGCAAGCTAAATGTTACCATTAGGAATATCTGTTATTATATTATGTTACATTGAAAAATTGTATAATTGTAATGCAAGTACTGCATTCTACAGAAATCTTGTGTTTCAGAGACTTGAAATTTTTTATATTCATTGCTTACTGCTAGCTTTAGTAGACCGAAATGTCATAAAAGGGATCTTTGTTCGAGGATAAAAACACATGTTCGATGCACAAAAACCTTCGCACTTTCTTAAAAATTAAAGATAAGTTATGATTTCGTTTGTTATATTAATTGTTATCGTACAATACTTTCCGCAAATACTAGCTTAATAAAGATTTTACTGTGTAAACATTTTTAACATAACCCTTTCATTTCAACTAATCAAGTTGAATAACATTGTTCCAGTGCTTCGTAGCAATATCAGTTGCGTAAAGGGACGTATACACATGTGAGCCAAACCGTTATGCAACCATTAGCGAACCGTTCTTAATATCTCTTTCCCGCTATGAACCATCCACGAACCATGGCGCTGAGCTAGGTTTGCGAGAAGACGACTTGAAACATTTCTGTTCATTTTAAGATTTGGACACGGTGTCTTTTCTTGAGGATATTTTATCTATGACTCTAGTTGGTGGTGCGGTTTTGTTAACAGTTAATTGGTTAAAAAACAAGGGAAAAAGAGAAAAAACCCATTGGTGTTTCACAGAGTTCTATAAAAAACGGTCTGACTCGAAACTTATGCTGGACATTCAAGTACTAGTCCATTAATGGGCAATACACAAATTTTACGAGAATGCCACCTATTTATTTCGAGAATTTACTTAACAAGATGGGATGCAAAATTTCAAAACAGACAACTTGCTGTCTTTCTCCGATCTCAGCTCAATAGAGGTAAGCTAATGTGATTCTCCAAATGTTTTAAATTATGTTTAGTAGTTAGGTATTATAAATAGTTTACTGTATAATATTGTTGTTGGTCAAATTAATCGGGTGATTGCAGGTTATCTGTAACAATTCGGTAGCTTGTCACGGGAGATTCATACACAAGTCTGCAATATTTGTTCAAAATGTAAAAACAATATATCGGACCTTGAAGGGGATTAAAATGCAGTGCATACTGTTACACTAGTTACTACAATTATATTTTTATATTTGCCAACTTGCAGATACAGTATTATTACTATTTACTTAATATATGTAAGGAGACTTTCACTCCAATAAAGTACATAAATTCAAGATTTTTACATCAATGTTTTCCAAAAAAAAAAAAAAAAAAAGCTCTAAAACATTCAGTATAAATAACATGTGTAACCGTAGGGTTTACACTTCAAATTAAATCGTTAAAATCTTCCGAACACCTTAGATGCTGTGAATGTTGTGAGGGAGACGACATATGTCATGCAACCAACATCTCTTCAGAACGAAAGATTGCAGAGCACGACGGAACTTGACCAGACGAAATAGAAAAGGCTTGCTGTGATTGTGATTATTGTAAATGGTTCAACTGAGATAAATGTGGCTATGGAAGACGTGACTGATGAAATACGAGAGTTGAATGATGTAGCATAAGGTTGTTTACGTCTACAGAAAATGGTTGTTGGTAGCCGCAGTGAAAATATCGAGTAGGCCGTTTGTATCCGCTTTCATGATAATTTCAAACACGGCGTGCTCAACAGCTTTCCTAGTTTCCAGGGAAGAACTCTTAACTTTTGAAGTTACAAACGTAAACAATAACATTAACTTGTCATTTTTTGGGGAAGGTGTTTAAATTTAGCAGCAGCCATTTTCACTATTTCTGAAGCACTGGAAAACATTGCTGAACTCTGCTCACGTTCTTGCATCCTCGATATCAATGTTTGGATGTTGCATAAATTTTGGCATCTTCTACTTCCCTTGCATCTATCTCTGTTCCTTTTTCATCAGCACGGCCTTCTGTGATTGTCTCCTGAAAAATTGGTTCCAATTCACTAAACAATATGGTTTACTTAAATATTTTTACCACACATTGGTACATGACAGGAGGTGCTAAAACATTATACAGAACCACTTATTTCTCATATATATATTTTAGATATTACACCTTTTATGTAATAATGTAGGACCCAGATGTGTAAAATGTAGTGCTGTTTGCAATCATGTAAATCTCTATAGTTATTAATAATGCACTTACAAGTCTATCTTAAGTATAGTTATCTACACGATTACATATGTACGCATTGATTTGTGGTACTCTTTACATTTTACAGCTTCCCAAGACTTCTGTGCCTTGGAAGGAACTATGTGTGACATTTGAATCTGTTTGGAATCTGCCTCACTGTGTTGGCACCCTCGACTGCAATTACGCTGTTTTGCAAGCATCAATACATTCTGGAAGTGACTTCTACAATTATAAATCCAACTTCAGTTTCATGCTATTAGCACTAGTGGACAGTAATTACAATTTTAAATTCGTGGACGTGGGAGGCCAAGGAAGGGTTTCAGATGGTGGGGTCTTTAATACGCTTATATAATATGCTTTCAGAAAACACGTTGTGTTTGCCATCACCAGAAGAATTTCCTGTACATGGAATGTAAATCCCTTATTTTTTTGTAGCTGACAGTGCTTTTCTTCTATGAGATAACATTATTAAGCTAACTACCTGGGAGATCATGCCTCACGATCCTCTAAGGGAATATTCAACTTTCTGCTAAGTAGAACCGAACCGTCGGGTTGTGGAAAACACCTTAGGTATAATAGGTGTAGTATTTCGGAATTTAACAGAACCTATGATTCGAAACCTCAGAAAGCAGAATAAATTGTGTGGTCTACAATTGTTTTGCACAATTATTTGAGGAACCGCTCACCTAATTTATATACGTCGTACAGTTTACTATATAATGAAGAGAATGGGATTTAAATGAAGGGTCATGTAGAAGCGATGCAAAGAAAACTTTCATGATACCCCTAACAAATATTCCCATCAGTACTTCGGCTTATTACCACAAAATAAGAAATGAAATAGCTGATTATTGTTGAAAGGAGGAACTCTACCATGGCAAAATACATATTCTTGAATGAAAAGTGGCTTGCTTAGTGTTTAACCTCTTCCTCGGCGAATCCCTGTCTTCTAAAAGCTGTAATGCTTCAAAAGCAAACAATTTGCTTTCATACATGTCCGAGGCCCCTGCAAAACGAATTCATTCATTATTAATTTTCACAAATTGTAAATTCAAATTAGTACTGCCTTGCCAATATTAATATAATCATTAATATTCAATACAATTTATTGTTACAACATCGTTTAATAGAAGAAAACGTACATCAATTTGAGAAATAAAGTTTAATATGTATACTGATAACTATCCTCTATTTATATCAGTTTAGAAAACATACATATTCCTGTTTTTTTTTTTACTTACTTTCCTTACTCTTCTCTCTGCGGTACGAAGAGAGTAGACCAACTACTTTATTCCTGCAAATATCTGCTAGTATACTCATAGTATATATA
This sequence comes from Clitarchus hookeri, assembly GCA_002778355.1. Taxonomy (NCBI): domain Eukaryota; kingdom Metazoa; phylum Arthropoda; class Insecta; order Phasmatodea; family Phasmatidae; genus Clitarchus; species Clitarchus hookeri. Next base: position 53,159 of record NQII01008345.1, read on the forward strand.
CTTTATCACGACAAGCATCGTCTTTGAAATTTTTTATAATGGTTTTCGTGTTTAGGATTTCATAATATTTATTTTTCCTTATAAACCTGGATTAGCTGTACGACATATTCTTGCGACCACTGCGCCACCGTTTCTTCGACAGAGGCTCGCGAACAACGTACACATGCATGAACATGCCAAGAACCTGTCCGNAACTTGAACTGAGCTTCTTAACGATTCGGCTTGCATGTGAAAACACACTTTAACGGGAATTTTGCTTTTGTTTCAAAAGTAACGTTTTTGTAATACCAGGAGATTTTGTTAATATTCTTATACAGCTAGTGATATATAGAAGTAAACTTTATTGTAATATTTTTTTAAATTTTATTGGAAGCGATAATTTAATGCAAATAGTTTACGATATTTAGTCATCTACATGGCAAACAGCTGGACATGTAATGCATTTTGGAGTAGAAGCCTCGCTGACCCCCTTCGCGAGTGCCTACCAGTTGACACGTGACACGAGGCACGTGGACAGCCACAGCGGATCGCAGTTACATGTGTCAAGGTTGTGCCGAGTAAGAGCTGGCATATCACAGAAGCACCCGGAAAGTGCTACGTAAATACATAGGAAAGCGGGAGAAATTGCAGAGCCAAGCAAGAGCACCTCTAGCTTCACATCTGAGAAAACGGCTGACCAATTGAAAGTGGGGGCCACGAATACTCCTCACCCCTACCACCTTTTTAGCCAAACCNAGAAAACGGCTGACCAATTGAAAGTGGGGGCCACGAATACTCCTCACCCCTACCACCTTTTTAGCCAAACCACATAAGAATAAGCTGATATGGTAAATTCAAGGGGCAAGATCACCACTTCCCCCCCACCCCGAACCTTCACGAACCATGGCATGAGGTAGAAGGGCTTTGTACTGTAGGCAACAACCTCCCCCCTCCCCCAACAAGAGAGACACATGCCGACACTTAGGGAGAGAGGCTAGAGTGCATATAAGCCAATTTACGGGAGAAGAGGGAATCAAATCATTATCACCACACCGTGAGAAGCAGTTGCATCAAGAAATCGCGAAGAGGACGTCCAAACGAACCCAGAACAGAAGTCCAGGGGAGACGGCACCAAACGCGGGCCTTTTCCAAGGCCGCCCACATCACCAGATCTCATCCACAGCTGACAACATACCAGCACCACGAGCAGAGTTAAGTATCAAGTCGCCGTCCAGAGAAGCCACCCCTCCACAAAGACATCGCCCACAGTTAATCCGAGTTAGCCAAAATAGAGTACCACACCTCGGAAGTGTTTCTGTATGTTTTTTTTAAACTCGAGATAATATATCCATCCAGCAAAGTGAAACACCCAAAATACTACCTTATTGGAAATACTCTCGACCTTCTAGGCACCTTATAGTCTGTGCCTGGAGGAATTAACTCCGACTCTATGAACCACCTTGTATGCCACAGGTGGGGAATTGCATCAAGCTAATAACATAAAATGTAAATATAATTATATCAATCATGGTACTTAAATGTGCTACTTCGGTTTTATCCTGGTGTAATACTTTTTATTGATATCGTCGTTAACATAATGTTATAAAAACTACACTGCATTTGTACTAAATATATTGTCCTCAGTATTTAAGAAATTATTAGTATTTAAATTTGATTGCAAAGGTGTAAATAATTTTCCTATATGTGTATTAGATGCAGCCATTCTCCTTTGCTCAAAATTAAAACCATTGTATGAGGAAACATGTATTTGTTGGAGTTTATAATCTATACTTTCATGTTATATATAATATACTAGATGTACTAGTTGGCTACATTTAATTTTAACGCAGTTTTTTTATTCGCAACCTTTTCGGACAGGCCCGCCCATAAGAGGAGGAGGGGAGGTGGTTTGCTCTGCTCCGGGTCCCATTTAATGAAGTCTTATGTGTATGCATATATATATATGTGTGTTTATCTACAATATAATGATCAAATACACGTGCACCCGCGATCTATGACTGCCTTCATCATGCCGAGCCATCCTGGACAAACTTAATGGCAAGCAAGTGCTTGGGAAAGGTCACTGTTTTCACTGTGTGTAGCCATTAAAATGGGGTCATAAAACCATAAACAAACCCTCATCGGCAAGTAGTACCGTTTGTCGGGCAGGCACTAGTGCGTAATTTCTTTCAATATATCAGTGTAACATGACTTGAGATAGTAACAAGGTAAAGTAGTGCGGATCGTGTGTTATGATCGTGTCACATGTATATTTTTAAAGTCTGAAATCACATCAGCAGCGAAACGTAAGTGTGGTAAATGCATTTTTATTTATTTGCAATCCATAAAAAAGTCTAAACAATAACATATACATACATGGTTGTAGTTTTAACACACGGCCTGTTTCAAATATATGTTATTTATTTTGGTAAAATCTCGTTAATTATTTTCTAGTTAATACAGGTTGGTAGCCTGAAGAATAATGGCTTAGAGCTTTGCAGATATCTCTGTGGTATAAATTACTTGTAAATTTTTTCAGGTAAATTAAAAATATTTAAAAAATATTGTTGTGAGGTTTTACATTGTTGGGTGAAATTTTCATAAAAATTCTACAAAGAAGCTTAGTAAGTTTGGTATATGTATTAACATAATTTAAATAAGCCTACACATACATGAACTGTACCATAGCTCCTTTTTTTTTAAAATAAATTTTGCCACTTGGGACTGAATCTCATTATCTAACGATGAAAAAAAACATCCGCCTGACATTTGAACATTGTTTATATGTAGCCTGTTTAATTCAAATCACAGTGATATAATGCATAGCGATAAATTATATTGTATTTCAGCAATTAATATTTTTATTCATTCATCCAGCGTCATGTGTTTAGAGAACGTTCGATTCATCGAGCTTTCGCAGAGCATAAAATAAAATATTAATTGAATACCTTATTATTGGTTTTAAAAAAATTTGTTTATTTCATGAGTTTCGTAAACAATAAGTGTAATACCAACCCAGAGGTTTACAAATAAATAACTGTGAATTCTCAAGAATTCTACACTAACTGCTGATCATCTAAATGGGACTATGTTTTCTGTAGTTACGATTAACAATTAACATGGTAATTTTGAATTCTAGCCAACGGACACCCATGATAATTGTATCCTCTTCATATGTTGTCAATAATTAACCACCTAACACACATATGTTAATATAATCAGCATTCAGTCACATATTTAGTAAAGAAGGATTTTTTTTCTGGTAGAAAGACTTCTTGGTGTTATTGAGGTTCCGAAATTTAATATTATCACAAATTTTACCTTTATTATTTTAATGCATGCTTACAACTGTAAAAACCACTGTCCAACAAAAACGCATACTGTCATACTCTGATTGGTAACTGCCAGAGAATATTTAATTACAATTCAAAATAATGCTTTTTCTTTTAAATATTAATAAACCTAACAACGCATTAAGTGGCGAAATAAGAGACTTGCAGGACCCAAGCAAACAATTTTAGTGGGCCCGTTCCACCATATTTAGATTAACTTAAATTAATAAACTGTGAAAAAAAAAAGTTTTTCATTACATGAATTTGTTGTATTGGAGAAGTCTTAGCAAAAGAAAATGTCATTGAATAAATGGTTAAACACACATGTCAATGGAAAATAAGAATTTAATGCAATTTATGGCCACATACAGCTCACAGCACCCGTAATCACTTCAGCATGTCAGTGGCACATACACTGAAGAGCGAAAAAAAATGGTGCACCTGCCTAATATCGCGTTGTGCCCCCGCGAGCACGCAGAAGTACCGCAAGAAGACGTAGCATGGACTCGACTAATGTTTGAAGGTATGCAGGAGGCAATTCACACCATGAATCCTGCAGGGCAGTCCACAAATCCATAGGAGTGCGAGGCGGTGGAGATCTCTTCTGAACAGCACGTTGCAAGGCATCCCAGATATGCTCAATAAAGTTCATGTCTCGTGATTTAGGTGGTCAATGGAAGTGTCTAAAGTCAGAAGAGTTCCTGGAGCCCCTCGGTAGCAACTCTCGACGTGTGGGGTGTGGCATTGTCCTGCTGGAATTCTCCATGTCCGTCGGAATGCACAAAGGACATGAATGGGTGCATGTGATATGTGATCGGACAGTATGTTTATGAATTTGTCACCTGTCAGAATCGTATCTAGATGTATCAGGTGTCCCATTTCACGCCAACAGCACACGCCCCATACCATGACAGAGCCTCCACAAGCTTGAACAGTCCACTGTTGACATGTAGTTTCCATGGATTCATGAAGATGTCTCCATACCCATACACGTCCATCCGGCCGGTGCAATTGGAAACGAAACTCGTCAGACCAGGCAATGTGTTTCCAGTTATCAACAGTCCTATGGCGTTGTTGGCGGGCCCAGGCGAGGCTTAAAGCTTTTTTTCGTGCAGTTAACAACGGTACACGAGTGGGCTTTCGGCTCCAAAAGCCCATATCAATGATGGTCCATTGAATAGTTCGCACGTTGTCACTTGTTGATACCCAAGCATTAAAATCTGAGCCAATTTGAGAAGGGTTGCACATCTGTCATGTTTAGTGATTCTCGTCAGTCGTCTTTTAACCCGTTCGTTAACGATATTTTTCCGGCCGCAGCGTTGTCGAAGATTTGATGTTTTACCGGATTCCCGATTTTCACGGTACACTCGGAGATGCTATGTCCTATCTCTCGTACACCGACTATAACACCATGTTCAAACTCACTTAAATCATGATAACCTGCCATTGTAGCAGCAATAACCGATCTAGAAACTTTGCCAGATGGTTGTTGTATTATATAGGCGCTGCCGACTGCATCGCATTACTCTGATTGGTTCCATACCTCTGTTAATTGCTTACGCACGCCTATACCAGTCCTGTCATTTGGTTAGTAGCCATTATAGAGATAAAGTCGCGGATATGTCGTGGCATGCTGCAAATGTGTCTGTCTAGCTTTTATTGAGGGATGAGTGAGTGGGTGCGTGAAATATATTTAAGCGGCTCTTTACATCAAGGTTTTGAGGGCCGATGAGGGTGAAGAGAGGAGAGTATGCAGCAGCGCCGGAATGCAAGGGCGGTGGAAACGGGAGATTCCTGAGAAAAAACCAACCATCCAACAGCATCGTCCAACATGATTCCCACTTGCGAAAATCCGTGGATGACCTTGCCGTGAATGAAACCTGGTTCGTCTTGGTGGGAGCCGAGTATTCTAACCTCTACACCACCATGGCCCCTTTGAGGAATTATGTCCCGCTCCTAAACAGCATTCTGAAATAACTGTCTGATTCTTTCAGATGGGTTCGTACACTTGACGATTGTGTGTTATAACATTTCTCATGCATGTTCCAGGCAATTCATATTAGGTGACCTGGCTGGCCAAGGCAATTGTGTGATGGATGCTTCCTGCAAGAAGTTCTGCACAATGCATGCTCTATGAGAACGAGCATTATCATCTACGAGTATGAACTGGTCAGTGATGTCGGCACGAAAAGCACGCACAACATCAAGAACATATTCCACATATCGCTGGCCTGTGAGTGTGTTGTTGATGTGCACGAGCGACGTACGTCTACCAAGCATTATTCTTGCCCAAAACATCACACTGATACCACCATATAAATGGACTTTGCGAAAATACTGTTGTCTCATTGTGGGTTCACGATTATGCCACACTCTCACAGACTGCGAATCAGTATGTAGACACACACGAGTCTAGTATGCCCCCATGAGGCAAGTTCCCAGTCGAGGTGTGTACGCCCCCATGCCAATCGCTCAGTTCGGTGACGATGTGATAGAGATGGACATCTCATTTGCTTGTAGGCATTTTTGTGATCCTGGTGAAACCTGTTCCGGATAGTCTGCATTTATAATTACACTCCAGTTGCTCGATAAAGATCTCGCCACAGGTAAACTGCTGTGGAAAATGGTCGTCTTCTGACGCTGACCATTACCAATCTGTCGCCTGTGCTACTGTAGTGGCTTGAGGGCGACCACTATGATGTGTGCCTGCAGCATAATGTGATTCCTGGCTAGTTCTTCACACACGATAGCATCACTTTGGTTGACTCCGAACAGGACANCTGCAGCATAATGTGATTCCTGGCTAGTTCTTCACACACGATAGCATCACTTTGGTTGACTCCGAACAGGACTGTACCTCTTTTTTTGAATGTCTTACCTCTACCAAATTTAAAATCTGCAATCGTTGGTACGTTATCTGTAGTTTGCGAAACATTTCTGACCGCTTTAGATGCTCTAGTAGCATTACAAGGCATAGGCTGTTCGACACAGTAGCAAGCTTACACTGTCACAGTACACCACTGCTGTAGTGATTGACAGTACACATTAACAATATCGGGCACTACACTGCGGGTGAACGGGGTATGTTCCGTATATAATATGACTACCGGATGTTAACGAATACCGTATATACAAGATGATGCAAAACTTTTTTATGCAGTTAATAGTTTTAAGGATATTTCTTATATTCGACGAATTATCATAATACCCCACATATTTAGAAATACGCAACTCCATATTTAATAGATATGCAAACAAATCTGGTTTATTACTATGTTATTATTATTATCATTATTATACACTTTATCTTAAAATTACCTGCATNATGCAAACAAATCTGGTTTATTACTATGTTATTATTATTATCATTATTATACACTTTATCTTAAAATTACCTGCAACTTTAACATCGGCACAATGACCTATCATTTCTCAAAATACCAGCTTCCTAGCCACGGACATCTCAAAAGACATCAGTGCTGATCGGGCTGTATTAATAACCATAGTGCTCCTCAAATATTTATTATTTTGAATTTCTAAACAGAACCCTCAACACCGGCATTTACATTTTGTATACTAAGGCTTTTGCACAGCAAAGTCTAATGTAGTTTCAGCAAATCATTGAAACGAGATTATATTTCACTTTTTGTCACTTCCAGAATGCGAAATAAAAACACACATCTTTCTGAAAGAAAATTTCAGACACTCACTTATACATTAGTTTTTAAGGTTCCATATTGATGCCGCACTTTTCTATGACGAGTAAAAATGAATAAAAGCTGAATTTACCATATACAGGGTGGTCCGCCTAAAATGGACACCCCCAAAATTTCCGGAACAATTGCAGATCACGAAACGCGGTTTTCTCTAAATGAAATTACGTACAGGGGCAAGTAATTTGCCGCAAAGTAACTTTTTAACATGTGTATGGATGGACATATTTATACCCTATATGATTTTCAATGGCATCTGGAAATATATGCAAAGATGAATTCAGTGATATAGCATATATAATGGAATGTAACACATAAACAGCAAGAAATAAATGGGAAATTATAATTATGTTAGGTGGGCCGATAACATGGGGCAGTGGACCCGTACTCACAGCTGTAAGCAAGCAGCATGCGCCGTGACACATCCTGGCATGACCACTTCCTTATAGCAGCGTAGCACTTACCTTAATGGGACAGGGGGCATAGAATGCGAAAATTGGACAAAGGAGAGCACCGCAGCGGACGGAAGATGGGAAAAGTGAGTCGAAGTCTGATATCAATACATTACATTTTATTCCGACACCAATGTAATCCCATGAGATTCGTTTCCTTGTCATTAACTGTACTGAGTAACGAATGCCTACAGTTGCACAACAAAAATAAACAAACCAACCTAAGGAGAAAAACAACTGCATCCGCATGCATAGTACAAAATAGTAGAGTTATGGTTCAAATACTTCACAGTAGGTATTTTCAAAGTATGTGCTCGATGTGTTTACTATCGATAGCAAAACACACCTGTAAACACACATGCATCGAGCTACGAGCGGCCTGAAGTGTTTCTGGTGTAATGCCTCTACAAGCTGCCACAATGGTCTCATACATGTCTACTGGCATCGTAGGAACCGTGTTGTACACCATATCTTTCAGTGTTACCCACAGGTGTGAGGTCTGGGGAGCGAGCTGGCCATATCACAACACCACCACGCACTAACCACCAGTTTGGAAATGTTTCATTTAACACTTGCTTTGCCACCAAAACAAAATGAGCAGGACAAGCATCATGCTGAAACCACATATCACGAAAAATATCGAGAGGTATGTCCTCCAAAATTGTTGGTAGGGTTTTTCTGAGAATATGGGAGTTCATATAACTGGTAAGTGTCCCTTGAATGAAGTATAGCCCTATGGAATAGTCTCCAACGCTTCCACACTACATTTTTACGTTCCACTGTCGCCTCATGATATGGATGGAATTTCCTTTGGCACAGTATAGGTAACACACTTGTTTTACTTTTTCCTATGAACCTGGAAATTTCTCGCGTACGCTAGTGGGGGTTTGCATCGACATATGCCAACACATTCTGTTGATGCGTCTCACCTGTATCAGTCTTTCGTCGCATTCGTGTTGTGGAATTCCAATCACCCCAGGACAAGAGATATGTACAAATTCTTAGTATTGTTTGCCGTGAAATGGGCGTCCGATTAGGCTTCCTTTCACAATACATTTGGATGGTTCGCTTAGCATTTCTGCCACACTCACCGTAAATAAGAAGAGCATTCAGTTTTTCCTTATTCGTGAACTTAATTGCGTACGTACAAATGACACACTGCAATACCACATACCATAACAGATTTTGGGGACTTGTACTGCGCTGCTATGAGTATGCGGTTCCACAAGGATGAGTCACGGCGCGTGTTGCTTGCTTACAGTAGTGAGTACAGGTGCACGGCCCCATGCTACTGGCCCACCTAACTTAATAATATTTGCACAGCATTTCTTGGCGTTTCTCTTTTACTTTCCATTGCATATGCTATATCACTGTATTCCTCTTTGCACATACTTTCAGATGCCGTTGAAATAAATGTATGTTTTCAGGAGGAAAATCATATGTGGTTTAATTATTTCTGGCCATACACGTGTTACGAATAGTCACTTTGGGACAAATTACTTGCCACTGTTCGTAATTTAATTTCGCGAAAAATCCCACTTTGTAATCTTCAACCGTTCCGGAAATTTTGGGGTAGTCGTCTATAGGCGGACCACTCTGTAATTGATATTATATTTGCAAGGTACAAGCGTGAATTTACGCGCAGATGGACAGTCTGTGCCAACATAGTTATGAACGTAAAATTAATGGTTACGAAAAGTTGACATTCTTTATCATGCTGCTCACTGGCCCTGACCACAGCCACGTCGGGCTGCATAACCAGACACGTCGCGACACAGTATTACGAAACTCTTATCAGCTACCATGCCGTGCCCCTAATATGGTTATCGTAGACATATTATTTTAATATTGCCATTGATAAATAAAAAAATACTGCAATATTTGACACTTCAACAATATGATTGGGGAAATGAATTCCCATATGCTTAATCACTCTAACGTTAAGAAAGTTGTTTTTTGAGGGAAAACGTAGCGGGTCCTGGTGGCTCCTTAAAGAAGTGGACTACTTAAATTTTCGTTTCTACAAGACAAGAATTCTGGCTGTGACACAAGCAGAACTATTCAGTTAATGGCCCGCCGGCCACATGCGGTTCGTCAGACTCGCCAGACTGGCCCACGGACAAAATATTTTATCAAAAATTGTTCTTAAAATATACATATTTCTTGAATACAGTTACGTAATATAAGGCCAACTTTACCTATCTCTAGCATTAAACTTGTAATAAAATTATATGTATTATTTTAGTTAATAGCCCTATATCTTCATGTAAATAAAATATGTATAACTGAACCACCACGACTTTATAAGTGAGTGTGGCTCGTCAAGCATNCCTATATCTTCATGTAAATAAAATATGTATAACTGAACCACCACGACTTTATAAGTGAGTGTGGCTCGTCAAGCATTGTAATTATATATAAGTGGTCCAATGGGAAAACCAAATGAATAGCCCTGCGTGAAACAATAAGTTTACAATCTTAGGAGCAATGATGATCTTTACATTAAATAATTTATTCTGCTGAATTTTATTGGCAAGTGGTCCAAATTCGTCACTAGCCAATAATTTCTCCGCTATAAACTCGTATGCATTTTAAGTTAATTACAAGTAGATGCATACTTCGAATTAGAATAAACGCTGGTCTCAGGGCCCGAAGTGTACTATGTTGCGATATACACCACAATACTTACGGTCCTAAAGGGGCCTTGAAAGTTGTCATTAAGGTCTCATTGTAAGGCGTTGTCTCTATTATAATTTTTTAAAAAAGTTATGGGATATTATAATTTNAGTTGTCATTAAGGTCTCATTGTAAGGCGTTGTCTCTATTATAATTTTTTAAAAAAGTTATGGGATATTATAATTCAAATTTTCTTTTCAGAACAGAAATAAAAATCGATGTTTTGTTGTCCATTCATAAATTTGGTTATTGAAATATAAACGTGGTCATTTAAAAGTGTCAAATTCAGCTAAAACCACTGTAAGTATTCGTGTGTTGACGATGTTTATTCTTCTGTCAAACTGTGTTTTAAACTATAACGACATATGCGGTATGTTTTCTGAACAGTTTANTTGACGATGTTTATTCTTCTGTCAAACTGTGTTTTAAACTATAACGACATATGCGGTATGTTTTCTGAACAGTTTACTGGATGGAAACCAGTTGTGACCGGCAGTTGAAACGAACCCCGTGCTATGGATGTAGTCAGATCCACCTCCTTNATGCAAACAAATCTGGTTTATTACTATGTTATTATTATTATCATTATTATACACTTTATCTTAAAATTACCTGCATCTTTAACATCGGCACAATGACCTATCATTTCTCAAAATACCAGCTTCCTAGCCACGGACATCTCAAAAGACATCAGTGCTGATCGGGCTGTATTAATAACCATAGTGCTCCTCAAATAGTTATTATTTTGAATTTCTAAAGAGAACCCTCAACACCGGCATTTACATTTTGTATACTAAGGCTTTTGCACAGCAAAGTCTAATGTAGTTTCAGCAAATCATTGAAACGAGATTATATTTCACTTTTTGTCACTTCCAGAATGCGAAATAAAAACACACATCTTTCTGAAAGAAAATTTCAGACACTCACTTATACATTAGTTTTTAAGGTTCCATATTGATGCCGCACTTTTCTATGACGAGTAAAAATGAATAAAAGCTGAATTTACCATATACAGGATGGTCCGCCTAAAATGGACACCCCCAAAATTTCCGGAACAATTGCAGATCACGAAACGCGGTTTTCTCTAAATGAAATTACGTACAGGGGCAAGTATTTGACACTTCAACAATATGATTGGGGAAATGAATTCCCATATGCTTAATCACTCTAACGTTAAGAAAGTAGTTTTTTGAGGGAAAACGTAGCGGGTCCTGGTGGCTCCTTAAAGAAGTGGACTACTTACATTTTCGTTTCTACAAGACAAGAATTCTGGCTGTGACACAAGTAGAACTATTCAGTTAATGGCCCACCGGCCACATGCGGTTCGTCAGACTCGCCAGACTGGCCCACGGACAAAATATTTTATCAAAAATTGTTCTTAAAATATACATATTTCTTGAATACAGTTACGTAATTTAAGGCCAACTTTACCTATCTCTAGCATTAAACTTGTAATAAAATTATATGTATTATTTTAGTTAATAGCCCTATATCTTCATGTAAATAAAATATGTATAACTGAACCACCACGACTTTATAAGTGAGTGTGGCTCGTCAAGCATTGTAATTATATATAAGTGGTCCAATGGGAAAACCAAATGAATAGCCCTGCGTGAAACAATAAGTTTACAATCTTAGGAGCAATGATGATCTTTACATTAAATAATTTATTCTGCTGAATTTTATTGGCAAGTGGTCCAAATTCGTCACTAGCCAATAATTTCTCCGCTATAAACTCGTATGCATTTTAAGTTAATTACAAGTAGATGCATACTTCGAATTAGAATAAACGCTGGTCTCAGGGCCCGAAGTGTACTATGTTGCGATATACACCACAATACTTACGGTCCTAAAGGGGCCTTGAAAGTTGTCATTAAGGTCTCATTGTAAGGCGTTGTCTCTATTATAATTTTTTAAAAAAGTTATGGGATATTATAATTTAAATTTTCTTTTCAGAACAGAAATAAAAATCGATGTTTTGTTGTCCATTCATAAATTTGGTTATTGAAATATAAACGTGGTCATTTAAAAGTGTCAAATTCAGCTAAAACCACTGCAAGTAGTCGTGTTTNCTGTAAGTAGTCGTGTGTTGACGATGTTTATTCTTCTGTCAAACTGTGTTTTAAACTATAACGACATATGCGGTATGTTTTCTGAACAGTTTACTGGATGGAAACCAGTTGTGACCGGCAGTTGAAACGAACCCCGTGCTATGGATGTAGTCAGATCCACCTCCTATTTTGTTCAATTTTTTGTCAGCGTGTGGGTAAATATAGATATCATACTAACCCTCCCCATCACGAAAATATGAGATTTATTGGGTCAAAATGTGGCCATCTACAAATATATTATTTTGTAAAAAACTTTTCCTTCTTAGTAAAAGTACACTTATCAGTCTTAATTTATCTCAAATCTTAACGGCGTGTCAAATAGTTTAACTTAAAGCGATATGTATTAATTGAATATCCGATCTCAATACTGGTTTCATTCCATGATTTTGCCACTATTCCAAGTTATTCTCCTGGGAAAAAAATACTACCACTCGACACATTTTTTCCCATACCATGTTACCGTTTGTCTTTTATTTCGATGAGATAAGACAGAAAATTTATATTATAGTCATACAGATAACGCCCAGTGTTATTTTATAATCTGACTTGGTACATGAGAAGCTGGAAAACGTATTTGGTATATTATGTATGTGTCATCACTGATAAGAGCAATTTGAATACTCTGCCACCAAATTTAAAACTCCTTTACACTTCTAAGATAAAGTGGAATTGAAAATTATCAGAACTCGCCCCACACATTTGAAATCATCTAACGGCACACTGTAAAAATAATGGTAAAATTACCTGAAAAGTGTACGGTAATACTTGCAAACTCGTGCAGGAAACATAGATTTCCTTACATGTAAGGTAGAATTACCGCACGTGTGGATCTCATCGTCTCAACAGATCGATGGGAGGACATGAGGAAGAAACATGTTGGTCAGGTTGTAGGACTTAATAATAAAAATTAATTTTAAGTTAGAAAATATGTGAAATACAATTATCAAATAGTTACAAATGGACAGTTTGCGAATAAAATGAAATNAAAAGTGTAAGGTAATACTTGCAAACTCGTGCAGGAAACATAGATTTCCTTACATGTAAGGTAGAATTACCGCACTTTGGAGCAAAGTTCAGGTACATGGCAGTGGAAAACATACATGGATGGAAAAGTTACCTTACGACGTGTGGATCTCATCGTCTCAACAGATCGATGGGAGGACATGAGGAAGAAACATGTTGGTCAGCTTGTAGGACTTAATAATAAAAAATAATTTTAAGTTAGAAAATATGTGAAATACAATTATCAAATAGTTACAAATGGACAGTTTGCGAATAAAATGAAATTGGAAAAATTGCTTGAGACTGTGGAAAACGGATAGCTTTTTGTTCCCGTGTTCAAATTTATGTCAAGGTAATTGTTAAAAGACTTGAAAAGGTATTGATTTCAAAGCACCAATATAGCCAATAACGAAACCCCACACAAACTTTATTATGTCCCGCACAAAATAACTGAGCAACGTGTTACACAAAATAATTATTAAGTATAAGATGATCCCGGAATAACTTATTTGTGAAGTTTCTCTCAGAATGGCGGGAATGTTCAAGCTACTAAATATTTGAGGGAAACTTGTACAGCCACTACAATGAAACATTATACAGGTACCACTGTTAACTTGCCGCCATAGTACAACGGGTAACGCACTGCCCTACCGAGTGGCAAGTGTTCAGCATTTCATAAGCGTAGTATCGGTTACTATTCGATTTACGATATAAGTAATAATAAATTAAGCATTACTAATAATCAGAATTTCTCCAAAATTAAATTTTATTATACAAAATAGTTATCATTCCCTTTTCTGTATGGGATTTTCCCACACTTTTGTCTGGTACTTTTGCGTCAGATTAAGAAATAGTACATGTTACGGAAATTTACTCTACATTTAATAGGTAACTTTACCTTATATGTAAGTGTAATTTGCTTCGCTTGCATGTAAGGGAATTTTACCTCAATTTTTTATTTCAGTGACAGCACAAGCACCCCAATATTAATAAAAGCAATTTTACAATTTTAATTACATGCACTTTACAACTTCTCTTTTTTTTTCAATTGTGGTCCGTTAATTTTGCCGTATATCCTTCTGATCCTGAGAAAATGGCCTCACTTTGTCAGGTAGGCGATGAAAGTTTATGTTTTCTTTCAGCTCAAATTCAGGACAAAATGTATTTTTTATCTAACCATTCAAAACATACTTAGTTCTTGTCTCTAAACTGTTCACAAAATTTGTTCGGCTTATGCTTTAAAGTAATTTTTTTTTTAATTTCGATAGTAAAATTTAACCGAAAAATTTTTTTCCACTCTTGGTTATGATGATCAGATGTTTCTCGAGTTAATATGTGTTAATAATTATCTCAAACATNAAAATTTTTTTCCACTCTTGGTTATGATGATCAGATGTTTCTCGAGTTAATATGTGTTAATAATTATCTCAAACATCCTAGATTTGTGCTTAAGCTATTTTTAAAAAATCTTCTGTGTAATGTTATGTTTACAGGTACTAACTGTACACCATTTTTATAATTTAAACAAATGCGTTTACACTGTTTTCTTCCAAAGACATAAGATTATGCAGGATAATTGAGGTTCATTATTTTATATGCAATGGAAATATGTGAATTATAATTGAAAAGCTGAATTAGAGCATTAATATTGCTACAAGCTATAGAAAATGTTTTTTTGTAGCCTTAAAAATTACTTTTAGTTTTTTTTTTCAAAACTTCTAGCAGCAGTGAGCAATGAATATTTAATTTGCTGACAGTAATGCAATTCTATATATTTTTACATTGTAATTTATTTTTAGTAAACAAACATATTTTATTGTTATTAACTCTATAATATTACACTACAAGTAAGCCTAATTTTTCATTACTTGATACGATCTTTTCATTTAATGTTTTTCTATGCGTAGCGGCAGTATAATATTAAAATAAATATAAGACTATCAAATTACAAATACTGNTTCATTTAATGTTTTTCTATGCGTAGCGGCAGTATAATATTAAAATAAATATAAGACTATCAAATTACAAATACTGAAAGAGAGCTCAACTAATTATTGACATATGTTTCAGTCCAGAATATAAGATACAGTTTGGGTTTGAGATTTCTGAACACTTGTTTAGTTGTCACATCCAATGAACTGTAAGATTCATGTTCGACTGTAGCAATATGGACAGTTGGTAAAGATAAATATTTTCAAAATATAGAAAAAATCTTTGTCAACTATATTTTATACACGCCTGAATTATTTAGAAATAAATGCATGTATAGTATGTATGTTTACGAAATGACAACAATTATGGCAAACTCTTACTTACGCTAATTTTTCACAGTATGAACTATGAATTTGTTTGGGTGAGGCAAGTGTGATTTGAAATCGAACATAACTTGTAAATTGTTGTAACGAAATATGCCTACCCTGTCTTAATTATGATTCTTGGATTCAATATTAATGTATGCTACAGTGTAAACATCAAACTAACAATTAGCAACAGTACTTTAACTGTATGCAGATACAAGATTAGATACGAGTAATTGAAGATAATCGAAAGCAGAAATTTCGTAACATCCGCTCTTTTATACGGCTTAAATATGTTGGAAGTTCTATACACCGTCACAATGGTACCGTGATTTGTAATACTTTAAAAAGGGTATACAATTAAGTGTTTTAGCTTAATTTCACACGCATACTGCCCATCTTTACCTAAAAACAAAATACTTGCTACTTTTTTCCTGTGAAAGCAAAGTAAATTAATCACCCGACGCATATTATAAAACTTTTGACAAAAAAAAATTTTTTTTAGTAAAGAAAATATTATGATTGCGTAATGCACAGAAAATGCAAGAGACTCCCCAGTAAATGNCACCAATATTTTAAAACTTTTGACAAAAAAAATTTTTTTTAGTAAAGAAAATATTATGATTGCGTAATGCACAGAAAATGCAAGAGACTCCCCAGTAAATGTGTGAAATTATTTGATGGAATAGTTTAGGAGGGACGACGAGTTTAGTTTAAATATTTTTGGGTGGCGCGAGGCGAGCACCAGCGTAGTTGAGTTTCCGGCGTACGTGCAGAAGCTGACGGAGAAAGGAGGCGGCGCAGAAAGAGCGCGACTCCCGTGTTTCCTGACCGGGTCCTGCCAGCAAGAGTGGCTGGTTGGTGGAGTGGCAGCCGTGCTCAGCCGCAGTAAGCACTGAGGTGGTGCGTTAGGCTATAAACCTGCATACGTTATCTTTGACTTCAAAATTTTGCTCTAACCAAGTNACGTTATCTTTGACTTCAAAATTTTGCTCTAACCAAGTAATATTGCACTTTTAAAGGAAAAGCATCAACTGAGTATATAAAACTCCATATTTAAAACTTTGACTAAACCAGATATCACGATGGCAAAACGGTCAAGGGTTGACTGAGTTAACTCACGAACCAGTGGCGACACATGAAGAGAGAAATCACGACCAGATGTTAAACCATAGTTGCCAACACAGTAATTGTTATGAAGGTTGTTACCGAAACCCAATTTGCTAGGCTGGAAGACGCAGATATCCATGTGCTCTGTCAGGGTTAGGCCCTGAAGGAGCATCTTCGGGAAACGCGCCGTTGCGAGGAGTTGTCTGCCCGGGACACGGATGCCACGAGCAGTGGCGGATTTACACATTTGCCGCCAGTAGGCTATTCAAATTTTGCCGCCCCTACCAACCTCTACAATTGGANTTACACATTTGCCGCCAGTAGGCTATTCAAATTTTGCCGCCCCTACCAACCTCTACAATTGGATACCCTAGTTCAGAATCATATTAATTACAATTTTTTTGTCAATGAAATTGTTATTTTATGATTTGTGCACTATCGTCCTAATTACACCATCTTTTTCCCGTAATTAATATGATTGTGAAATAGGGGATCGATGTGTCTGTTTCTAGATTATTTTTACAACCCAACGATTTAGTTAAGATTGCACAAGAAATAGTTTTNAGGGGATCGATGTGTCTGTTTCTAGATTATTTTTACAACCCAACGATTTAGTTAAGATTGCACAAGAAATAGTTTCTGGGTATATTTCTGAGCTAATAAAAGCTCAATCATGCACTACTAATAAGCCGAGGAAAGGTATGCCTCAATACTATTTACACAATAATGTACATTTGGTAAACGTAATAAAATAATTTTTATTGCGCTTACTTACAGTTTAAAAACAATATATTCAATTATCTGGTAACAATCCGGCTAATGATGTCGATGAATATTCAATTAATTAAGTTATGAAAGTTTTACAATACCTTTTTACGCGATTTTCTATTGGCAAAATCATCAACTATATCGTCGTATGAAATCTTGTTCATTAGTTCTGACTCTATGCACAAAAGAGCTAAGGCGTTTAGTTTTTCTTGGCTTAAGGTAGGTCTTAGATAATTTTTCACCCGTTTTAAGAAAAAAAAGCTTCTCTCACCCGAAAAATTTGTCGATGTTGTACATAGAGCCATGCGAACGCTATATCCAAGTTTGCATAAACGTTTTGCAAATTCTGTTTTTGCAGGAACGAAGATATACTTTTCAATGATCCAGAATCTGGTTTTACCAAAATTNAACGTTTTGCAAATTCTGTTTTTGCAGGAACGAAGATATACTTTTCAATGATCCAGAATCTGGTTTTACCAAAATTCTTTCAGAAGAAAGGTGACATTGAAAATGTATGCATTGTTGAACGAAGTCAGTCTCTAAATCATTAGGATACATTTCTTCCAAGAAAAGGGCTTTTTNTGAAAATGTATGCATTGTTGAACGAAGTCAGTCTCTAAATCATTAGGATACATTTCTTCCAAGAAAAGGGCTTTTCCCGTAAGGGTTGATGATGACAATTCACTCATTTTGGTCAGAAATGAAAACTTTTCATTGAACCTGTTGTAGGCCTCCTGCCGTTTTTCTAATTCGGATACGAGTCTATCAATGAGGACGAGAAATGTGTTAACCCTGAAAGTATCACTCGCGTCACAGGCTTTTCGGTACAATCATCCTTGATTGAATCCAAAGTTTTAAGGACTTCGTGCCAACAAGCTCTCAAACTTCTACATGCGTCCTCTCTAGCTGACCAACGTGTCAGATTTACTCTCTTTAGCGTTTTCCCTTTCCCGATTTCAGTCATTAATTTTTGCCAGCGCTGTGTCGAACTTACAAACAAAAAGTAGATTTCTTGAAGCAACATGAATAAGCGACAAGCTTCTGTGCAAGATTCAGCAGCCGCAGTTGCCACTAAATTTAAAGAGTGGGCAGAGCAAGGAACGAAAAAAGCAAAAGATGCTTGGCTTTGAATTTGAGCCTGTAAGCCATTCTACACACCAGACATGTTCGCGGCATTATCATATGATTGTCCACGACAGTATTCAATATTTATGCCCAGTGTTTTGAGTTCCGAAATAATGGCAGAAAACATTTCTTCAGCTTTATGTCACACTGAGGGCAAAAACTTGAGAAATCTTTCACACGGTTCACCTGTTTCCATAACGTATCTAATCACGAGGGTATGTTGGTCCCATGTGCTATATCTGGTTTTGAATCGATGATTAAGGAAAATTTTTTCGCCCTTCTTATCTCGTCTCCAATGTGTTTTGAGACTTTATGACCCATCAAGAGAATAAACTCATCGCAAACGGTCTTTGATAAGTAACTGGTACTTCCAGATCCTTGATTCCCAAATCGTTCAATATGACTGGCTAAAAAAGGATCGAATTCAGCTAACAGTTCCAAAATNTCAAGAGAATAAACTCATCGCAAACGGTCTTTGATAAGTAACTGGTACTTCCAGATCCTTGATTCCCAAATCGTTCAATATGACTAGCTAAAATAGGATCGAATTCAGCTAAAAGTTCCAAAATCATACAATCATTTCTGTTATGCGGATCACCGAACTTTTAATTCTTTCCTCTGAAAGCGAGGCCTCTTGAAAACAGTCGCTTCACTACGGCAACTACCCTCTTCAGAACGTTTCTCCATTAAGAAATTTCTTCATCAATCTGGACAT
>NQII01008346.1:0-23461 GCA_002778355.1 Clitarchus hookeri
TGCGCTTAGTGATGTCGCACTTCTCTGCCTCAGACGTGGGAAATAGCTCCAGGTAGTCAATGCCCTTGAAACCTAAGGAAGTCACATATTCTTTATCCTTCCGTATATTTTTCAAATTATAAAACACATTCTGTTTTAGTTTTCTAAGATTTGTTAAGTGACTTGTACTGTAATGAAACATATGATTATTTCTATAGATCGTCTCACTCTTAGATTGCAGTTTGCGGTGTAATGGGCATTCACTTTCTCTTTGCAATGCATTATTTCTGTCGTTAACGCTGTCCTTGTTCCTGCATGCACTGTTGCCTGATAAGTTATCTTTTGCAACCTCAAAAAACATGCCATTTTAATTGCATGCGGGCCATGCAATCGCAAAGATAGGGTTTCTCACAGGATTCAGTTTCAAAGGAGCTGCTTGGCTGTCGCAGGATTGGATTCTCTTTTCTTTTAAGAGTTGTCAGGGAGGTAAACAGATAAAATTCTCTTAATCAGGCCATTTCCTTCGCCACCCATTTGTTACTCAGCCTGCCAGTTACGTCGCAAAACTGGAGTAATCGGCAACAGTGCGCGCCATTCACACTGTACTGCAATCTAAGAGTGGGACACACTATACTCAAGCAAAAATGTTTACTTAAAATTTTCAGTGTGTAAAAATAAGACAACAATTTTTTTAAAGTAACTAAAATGTATTGCACAATAAAACTCTGTTATGACATTTTTGAGGTGACTGAAAAAATAATGCTTATTAAGTAGGAAAACTTCTTAAGTGGGAATTTCTTAACAGGGTTTCACTGTATTTGGATAAATAGAGTAATCATCTTTAGTTACATCCCTTTGATAGCTTGATGCTGTAGTGCATTGAATTCACGCACCATAACTTAACAAGGTTCACACAAGCAGTGCAATTGTAGCTTGTTGGTGTTAGCTTGTGTTTAAACAAAGGTAGACAGAAGGCACTAGAGCATTTTGTTTCAAGTAAGAAAGTGCATTTGATAGTTAATAGTATTGGTAAAAATATTTGTATGTGGTTTTAAATTGTATGTTTAATTTTCAATTTGGTGATGCTTTTAAGGGTATCGTACTGCCACAGATTATAATTGTCCATGTTTTTCGAAACTTTCCCATGTAACAGGAAGCATTACTCTCAGCTCTGCTGTTGTAATGTAAAAGTTTAATATAGATGTAGTTTTTTTTTTTGTGTTAATTATTTATTAGTTTCTTTGGACATTTTTCGGTTCATAATGATATTATTACATTCCAAAAAAATTTTGTTGTGATCTGGTGGCAGATCTGGTGGATGTGGAGCATACCTTAACACAATCAGAGGGAGGGTAGTGTGAGTAGACATATTGCCAGGATGCAGAATCTATGAGTTGTTCTTACAAAGTTCAGTTTTTCCTTTGCTTGTTCTCTCATCTTAGTCAAGACCTCAATTTTACTAGCAATTTTATGTTTACATGTTGCTCAATTTTTGCACTAACCATTTTGCAGGGGCACTCGACCCCTGACAGGAAGGCATCGTCGATCTACATCCGTGTTAGGATCTTTATTTACATCCTTATTTTTTGTGAGCCACTCTAGATTTTTAGCAGATGGGTCCAGTTGGTCCCTGCCCACTTATGTTTATATTTAATGATTTTAACCTTTAGAAAGATAAAATGTTTGCAAAACATACTGACAGAAAGTTGAAAAATCAGGCTTAAAACTAACTTGAATAGTAGAATTTTCACAAATAATTTTTATGAGTTAATTTTACTTTAAGTCATATCTGTATTAACAATGCTATTAAACTGTTACAGTAGTATATATATTTGGATTCTAGATAAGATTTTGGTCTTCTTGAGTTTTTAATATGTTATGATTTTTCAATGAAAGTGTAAAAAAAATGTTTGTTGCCAGAAATTTGAGCGAGGCTTAAAAAATTTGTGCCAGTGAGTGTTTTTGCTCATTTTGTATTTTTGAAATAATGTGATTTAATAGATATATGATCTAGACCCTGGTTATTATGTACTAGTCAGGAGAATTCAGGGAATTTTAAAGTAGCCAAGGAATTCAGGACAGATGAGAAATGCTAGGAATGTGAACCTGTGATACAGTTTAAGCAAACAAAATTGATAACAGTCCGAGTAACATGCTTGAAACTCCTGAATGCCAAACAATGTACACCAATTGTACCACTTTTATTAGAATAGATTATTCACAGAAAAGATGAGTTTCCTGGTTTTACTAAATGGGTCTGCATTAAGTATACATTTTTATATTCGGTGCTGGAAAATGACTTAAATTTTTTTTTTTTAATGTGAAAAAGTTGGAATTTGTTTCTGATGTGTAGCAACTGGGTTTTTTTGCAGTGTTGTTGTTCAGTTTCAGTTGAGATGCTGGACAGCAGTGACTCTGTATTCACCCCACCTAAGAAGAGGAGAGATGTAACTTGTGTTGGTGGTAGGAGGCCGAGAAAGGTCCGTGCCCAGATAGATGAGAAAGTGACATGTACTCCGAAGGACAGCAGAAGATTAGCAATGAAGAACAGCGCTGGACTTGAGGATAAACATCCTTCACCCATTAATGAGGTTGCAGTAATAGGGATAGAAGACGAGCAGAAAGACCAGAGTTCCGAAAAGTTCCAGGAATCTTCAGTCGCCTCTCCGAAAGGTAGGTACTGTGAATTATTTATTTCAAAATGGCATTCAGCTCTTAGCTAAAAAGAAAAATTTGACTATTGTAAAGCATTGTACGTGTCAGGTTTCTTATTTATTTCTTATTTTATAGTAATTCTGAGATAGTGCTGAAAGTAAAAAGTTTTGAAGGTGTGATAATGTTGATGTGATAAGAAATGGGAACCGTTGGAAAATATTAAACATGAGTTATAAAATTTTGTATTTACCAAAATTAGATAATCTCAAAAATAAGACTGGATCAAGGGCCCAGCCTACCTAATACTTAAACTCCATTGCAGAGGGTTTGTGAAGTACCAATTTTTCCACAAAACTGTTAAGTTTGTGTTCAGTGTACTGATCTACGAAAATAACACTCACTTCAGAGGAGTCCTGTTGAGTGCTTTCAAGATGGCATGCACATTAGAAACACCATTTCAGAGCACTCCAACAGAACTAAAAACAGGTTTTTAAAATTGCTGTATCTCAAGCGTCAGATACAAACAAAAATACTCTAGGGCCCTGCATTGAACCTTGTTACAAACTTCGCACCAATAAAATGATAGGGTCACTGCTTAGTCCCATAGGTTCACGCAGGACGAGAACACTGCACGCCAGTTCAGAGCCTTGCGCTTAGTGATGTCGCACTTCTCTGCCTCAGACGTGGGAAATAGCTCCAGGTAGTCAATGCCCTTGAAACCTAAGGAAGTCACATATTCTTTATCCTTCCGTATATTTTTCTAATTTTAAAACACATTCTGTTTTAGTTTTCTAAGATTTGTTAAGTGACTTGCACTGTAATGAAACATATGATTATTTCTATAGATCGTCTCACTCTTAGATTGCAGTGTGCGGTGTAATGGGCATTCACTTTCTCTTTGCAATGCATGATTTCTGTCGTTAACGCTGTCCTTGTTCCTGCATGCACTGTTGCCTGATAAGTTATCTTTTGCAACCTCAAAAAACATGCCATTTTAATTGCATGCGGGCCATGCAATCGCAAAGATAGGGTTTCTCACAGGATTCAGTTTCAAAGGAGCTGCTTGGCTGTCGCAGGATTGGATTCTCTTTTCTTTTAAGAGTTGTCAGGGAGGTAAACAGATAAAATTCTCTTAATCAGGCCATTTCCTTCGCCACCCATTTGTTACTCAGCCTGCCAGTTACGTCGCAAAACTGGAGTAATCAGCAACAGTGCGCGCCATTCACACTGTACTGCGATCTAAGAGTGGGACACACTATACTCAAGCAAAAATGTTTACTTAAAATTTTCAGTGTGTAAAAATAAGACAACAATTTTTTTAAAGTATTTAAAATGTATTGCACAATAAAACTCTGTTATGACATTTTTGAGGTGACTGAAAAAATAATGCTAATTAAGTAGGAAAACTTCTTAAGTGGGAATTTCTTAACAGGGTTTCACTGTATTTGGATAAATAGAGTAATCATCTTTAGTTACATCCCTTTGATAGCTTGATGCTGTGGTGCATTGAATTCACGCACTATAACTTAACAAGGTTCAAACAAGCAGTGTAATTGTAGCTTGTTAATGTTAGCTTGTTTTTAAACAAAGGTAGACAGCAGGCACTAGAGCATTTTCTTTCAAGTAAGAAAGTGCATTTGATAGTTAATAGTATTGGTAAAAATATTTGTATGTGGTTTTAAATTGTATGTTTAATTTTCAATTTGGTGATGCATTTAAGGGTATCGTACTGCCACAGATTATAATTGTCCATGTTTTTCGAAACTTTCCCATGTAACAGGAAGCATTACTCTCAGCTCTGCTGTTGTAATGTAAAAGTTTAATATAGATGTTTTTTTTTTGTGTTAATTATTTATTAGTTTCTTTGAACATTTTTCAGTTCATAATGATATTATTACATTCCAAAAAAATTTTGTCGTGATCTGGTGGATGTGGAGCATACCTTAACACAATCAGAGGGAGGGTAGTGTGAGTAGACATATTGCCAGGATGCAGAATCTGTGAGTTGTTCTTACAAAGTTCAGTTTTTCCTTCGCTTGTTCTCTCATCTTAGTCAAGACCTCAATTTTACTAGCAATTTTATGTTTACATGTTGCTCAATTTTTGCACTNTCTCATCTTAGTCAAGACCTCAATTTTACTAGCAATTTTATGTTTACATGTTGCTCAATTTTTGCACTAACCATTGTGCAGGGGCACTCGACCCCTGACAGGAAGGCATCGTCGATCTACATCCGTGTTAGGATCTTTATTTACATCCTTATTTTTTGTGAGCCATTCTAGATTTTTAGCAGATGGGTCCAGTTGGTCCCTGCCCACTTATGTTTATATTTAATGATTTTAACCTTTAGAAANTCTAGATTTTTAGCAGATGGGTCCAGTTGGTCCCTGCCCACTTATGTTTATATTTAATGATTTTAACCTTTAGAAATAAATAGTACTGTATGGCTTAATTCACATTGTCATAGACACTGGGGTTGATAAAAACAGCAATGTGTTTTTTTTTGTGCATTAATGATGATTTTCATCAAGATAGTTATTTTATCGAAGAAATTGATCCTTTATTCATGTTATACGAAATCCACATTCGTTAATTGTAAATTTCATTATTCTGCTAGCCAACTGTTTGTTTTGAGATAGTGGAAGTCTAATTTATGCATTGTTTGTAAATGTGAGGGAAGAGATTTGGGAAGCTCTTAACAACAAGGTCTTGAGAGCCAATGAAGGTGAAGCAAATTGAGTATGGAGCAGCACCAGAATGAAGAGGCGGGGAAAACAGGAGATCCCGAGAAAACCCGCTGACCAGCGGCATCGTCTGGCACAATTCCCATATGCGAAAATCCGAGAGGGATCATGCCGGGAATTGAACCCAGTTCGCCTAGGTTGGAGGCGAGTAATCTGACCATCATGGCCTCGCCAATGTAAAGATTGCACGCCAGTTCAGTGCCTTTGGCAGAGAGGCAATTAGACATGTGATGAGTGCACCTGGGTTGCCCTAAGCTGTTCTGCAAATTTTAAACCCCGGACACGTAAAATACCTTGAGCTAGGTTAAATCCCTTTGTCACATATTGCATTTCGCTATTTACTACTCTAATGTGCTGGGATGATGCTGCTGCCTGGCGGGTTTTCTTGGGGACGTCCCGTTTCCCCCACCCTTGCATTCTGGCACTGCTCCATACTCACCTCGCTTCACCCCTATTGGCTCCCAAGACCTTGTTGTTAAAAGNCACCCTTGCATTCTGGCACTGCTCCATACTCACCTCGCTTCACCCCTATTGGCTCCCAAGACCTTGTTGTTAAAAGTCCAAATTTTTCCACACTGCTGCTACTCTGTTGAGTGTAAAACAAAATGAAATCAACAGATACAAATTTCATTGGCCACTTTTTTTAAAAACCAAATCTCGCAGAACACTTGTTGCCTGATACACAATAGTGTTATCTATGCGAAAATATATAATATTGTTGTTCAGTAGGAAAGCCAAATTACAATTAGTTACATTTTAAATAAATGTTTGCAATAGTATTCATGAAATGATACTTTGCATAAAAAGGCATTAAATTTCTATAGTTTAGTAATGACTGTCTTTGAAGATTCATTGACTTACTTTTATGGGTATGACCATGTAGGTCTACTCTGGAAAAAATATAAAGGTCTTAAATATGGGTTGTTTAAAAAAAGATGGGCACTACTTAAAGGATGGATACTACGTAATACATAAAGGAAAAATTGTGAATCACCATGTAACCAATTGAGGTTCCCTTTCACTTGCCTTCCAAACGTAGGGGGTGCTTTGCTACAGCGGACAAAGTATACATGCCAGATACACTGCCCAGAGTGTGTGACGTGTTACAAGAAATGTTAAAAATGTGCATTATGGGTGTTAATATGGTTATGCAGACATCTTTCAATCGACCATTGCACCCTTAAAAATATGTTGTGGTTGGTGCGAATGTGTTGGAATGCATCCACAACAAATTGTAGTAGGATTCTACAGTGGCAACAGGGGTGTTGTAAACCAATGCTTGGGTAGAAATACATGGAATTCAGGTCAGGTGATTGGTTGGGCCGTGGAATTGGTCCCCCGCGTCCGATTCACTGTCCCTGATAAGTAGTGTCTAGGTAGGTTCTTGCGGTGTTGATGAAATGGGCCGGTGCAGTGTCATGCATGAACTATGCTGCTCTTTTGAGATGCAATGGGATTTTGAGGAAGTTCCTGTATGTCTACCATTTAACCTTCCAAGGCAACAGAAAGGGGCCCACTAACAAATTGCCCACTATTTCACCTCAGACATTTGGCGCGAACAAGTGATGAGTCTGAGACTGCAGTATTGCATGAGGGTTCTTATCTGCCCACTGGTGAGCATAGTGGAGGTTATATGATGCCATCCCTAGTGAAGTTCGCCTCCTCTATCCAGAGCACNCACCCTTGCATTCTGGCACTGCTCCATACTCACCTCGCTTCACCCCTATTGGCTCCCAAGACCTTGTTGTTAAAATCCAAATTTTTCCACACTGCTGCTACTCTGTTGAGTGTAAAACAAAATTAAATCAACAGATACAAATTTCATTGCCCACTTTTTTTAAAAACCAAATCTCGCAGAACACTTGTTGCCTGATACACAATAGTGTTATCTATGCGAAAATATATAATATTGTTGTTCAGTAGGAAAGCCAAATTACAATTAGTTACATTTTAAATAAATGTTTGCAATAGTATTCATGAAATGATACTTTGCATAAAAAGGCATTAAATTTCTATAGTTTAGTAATGACTGTCTTTGAAGATTCATTGACTTACTTTTATGGGTATGACCATGTAGGTCTACTCTGGAAAAAATATAAAGGTCTTAAATATGGGTTGTTTAAAAAAAGATGGACACTACTTAAAGGATGGATACTACGTAATACATAAAGGAAAAATTGTTAATCACCATGTAACCAATTCAGGTTCCCTTTCACTTGCCTTCCAAACGTAGGGGGTGCCTTGCTACAGCGGACAAAGTATACATGCCAGATACACTGCCCAGAGTGTGTGACGTGTTACAAGAAATGTTAAAAATGTGCATTATGGGTGTTAATATGGTTATGCAGACATCTTTCAATCAACCATTGCACCCTTAAAAATATGTTGTGGTTGGTGCGAATGTGTTGAAATGCATCCACAACAAATTGTAGTAGAATTCTACAGTGGCAACAGGGGTGTTGTAAACCAATGCTTGGGTAGAAATACATGGAATTCAGGTCAGGTGATTGGTTGGGCCGAGGAATTGGTCCCCCGCGTCCGATTCACTGTCCCTGATAAGTAGTGTCTAGGTAGTTTCTTGCGGTGTTGATGAAATGGGCCGGTGCAGTGTCATGCATGAACTATGCTGCTCTTTTGAGATGCAATGGGATTTTGAGGAAGTTCCTGTATGTCTACCATTTAACCTTCCAAGGCAACAGAAAGGGGCCCACTAACAAATTGCCCACTATTTCACCTCAGACATTTGGCGCGAACAAGTGATGAGTCTGAGACTGCAGTATTGCATGAGGGTTCTTATCTGCCCACTGGTGAGCATAGTGGAGGTTATATGATGCCATCCCTAGTGAAGTTCGCCTCCTCTATCCAGAGCACATGTTCTAGGAAGTGTGTGTCGTTTTCATATTGCTGCTGCAACCAAATGCAGAAAGCCATCTGTTGTGGATAGTCGGCCTGGGTGAGCACCTGAACTCGCTGAATGTGGTAGGGGTACAGCAGGTTCTCTTTGAGGATCCTCCACACAGTGGCATAGTGTACACACACTGCCCATGCTATGCCTGTGGTACTGCCCTCAGGGTGGTTCTCTGTGATACTCCTCAACTGTCCTGGCATGTTAAGGTCTTACGCTGTTTCTGGCATGCCGGTCAAAACACATTTTTTCTATAGACACTCATACATAAGTTGAATGTATTTTCGTTTGGGCATTGTCTATTTGGAAATGTGTCTGCGTCCATCATATCACCACTGCACAATTACGGTTAGTGTGCCCATACATTAGGATTATGTCCATATTTTCTGAATTTGTGTANGTTCTCTTTGAGGATCCTCCACACAGTGGCATAGTGTACACACACTGCCCATGCTATGCCTGTGGTACTGCCCTCGGGGTGGTTCTCTGTGATACTCCTCAACTGTCCTGGCATGTTAAGGTCTTACGCTGTTTCTGGCATGCCGGTCAAAACACATTTTTTCTATAGACACTCGTACATAAGTTGAATGTATTTTCGTTCGGGCATTGTCTATTTGGAAATGTGTCTGCGTCTATCATATCACCACTGCACAATTACGGTTAGTGTGCCCATACATTAGGATTATGTCCATATTTTCTGAATTTGTGTANATCATATCACCACTGCACAATTACGGTTAGTGTGCCCATACATTAGGATTATGTCCATATTTTCTGAATTTGTGTATTCCATTTCATTGAATATGCACGTGTCTGGCGATACAACACATCCACCCTTATGTGCAAACATAACCGGACTGGGCGGCACACTGCTGTGGCGTATGTCTTCATCACTTGCATCCGGCATGTATACTACGTCTGCTGTAGCAAGACTCCATAGCTTCAAAGGACGATTATGAGGGAAACTAAATTGGCCATATGTTTAACATTTTTTCCTTCACATATTATGTACTATCCATACTTTAAGCAGTGTCCATCTTTTTTGAAAAACCTGTATATTGTTAAGGTGCTAAAACCTTAGAGTTTTATTTTTTATTTTTTTCCCCAAGTTTTTTACAAGCAAGTTTGTTGCTAAATATAATAGATTAGTTTTAAGTGAAATGTGTGTTTAAGTGAAGATAATTTTGTAATTAGTAACATTTTTGCAGAAATTATTTATTTTTTATATTAAATATTTTAGCTTCTTTTGTGTGGTTCTGTTAGCAGCTGTAAAATTGGCACCTCTTTTTCGTCAAGAGAAAACAAAAAAACAGAACAAAGTAGATCAGGCAGTAATTGAAGCTCGCAAAAACTTTCTGATGAGTGGAGTACCTGATGCTGTCCAGAAAATGATTAACATACAAAAAAGGTAAGACTTTGTATTTTATTTTTTCAGAAAACATTTTAATAAAACTATATGTTGTAAAAATTTACCATTTGTTGCACCCGTGTATAAATAACATGTGACACAAGGAGTGGCAGTTATCTCTTTAGGCCAAGGCAGCTTTAGAATCTAAGTTCTAGGTTCAAATCCCAGGTAAGCCATGGATGCTGTGTGTTATTTTTGTAAGTACAGTATGTTCGCCTAAGTTCAGTTTTTAAGCCATCTCCCAACTAGCCTTCCATAAAAGCAGGGATACTTTTACAAGCTCAGTAAAGTGAGAAATTATTTAGTCTCTCACTTAAGTATAAATTGAAATATAATGCAACAAATTTCAAACAATTTTTATAGCAGTTTTTTGTCTTAAACTAATATTTTGATGAAACTGTCAGCATATGAGTGGTATCTGAAATTCTGATGAAATAGCTTTTGCTAATTACCTTTTAAATTAAGATGGACCTTATAACTTCTTTTGTTAAATCCCTTATTAAAATTTTGGTTGGTTTTATTTTTATTTTCCAAAAACCATGTAATTTTGTGTTTTGCATGCAAGTTAACAAGAAGCTAAGTTATTTCTGGTGCCTTTTGGTTAACTTCTGATGTGCTTGGATGTGTCCAATTTTCAGGCAAGCCAGATTTTTGCAATGGCAGTGTTAACATCTTTGTGCAAATAAAATTTATGACCACAGTAATATAATTTAACTGTAATTGTAAGTGGTAGGGTTTTGCTACAGAATAGCAAACACTTTCTGTGTTGATAAAGAGATGTTAGTTTTCATGTACATATGTGTTTGTTTTGAGTTTTGTTAGTAGTGTGGATTTAACTTTCTAAAATTATTGTGGACATTTTTTCAGCTTTGAAGAACACAGCTGTGATATTTTCCCAGAGGTGAGTCATGTGCAGCAGAAGGATGATAGTGATTACATTTGGAATCTTCCTCATGACGATTCACTGGTACTGAAACCAGAACCGGCTGTGGATCCCGGTCCCACGGAGAGCAGCAAACTTCTAAAGCTGGGCATGTTCACAAACACAGAGTCAGTGCAGGTGAATGTCGAAAAGCAAAGCCCCCCACCACCGATCACTGCCTTCAGAAAAATACTGCGGGAAATGAAGCGAGAATTCCCAGACTTCCCAATGTACCGCATGTTCCGGGCTTTGCGCAGCAAGTTCTTGAATGGTTCAGTCGCACCAAGTGAGGCTGAAGTTTCTGGACAGTCCACCAGGAAGACCAAGAGGAGAGGGAGAAACGCAAAGTCCAGCAAGCAGGACTCTGCAGCGACACCCTCTTTGTTGCAAGCTCATGTTGTTTGGGCAGAAAAGTACAGGCCAGTGTGTGTTGATGATATGTTCAGTAACCTTGCAAGTGTGAGACAACTTAAAACGTGGCTGGAGTCTTGGAAGAAGTTTGTTGCTGAAATGAACGCAGCAGAAACTGCCACCAATCGTAAGTTCATTGTGTTACATTTAATAGATATACTCCAGTTAATATATTAAGTACAAGTTTGCTTACTTTCTCATATCAGACCAGAAATTACGTAGTTGTTTTATTTACTGTGTAATTTAAAGGAATGTGAAAATATGTGTAGTGTGATACAAATTTTCAATATTCCTGGTGATATTGCTGTATTATGGGTTTTTTTTTTTTTTACAGAATATGATTATGAAACTTAGATAAGCAAGTTTGACAAACATTGCAGTAGTGATGTTTACTTTCTCACAGAAAGCTGTTGCAACTCATTAAATGCTGAAATCTATTAGTACTTGCTTTGTGTTCGTGTTCATTTGTAATCCGAGCGCTCCTCAACATATTCAACAACTAAGTGCCAGTTATTTTTCCATTTGTTCATGCTTTTATTCAGAAAGGCTATTTTATGTGGATCAGGTGGCAAACCATGTTCTCTCTTATACTTAGTTCAGACTTGCCAGCCAACTTGTACGATTTACCCGTATAATGTACAAGAAATGATGCAATTGTATGGCCACATCTGGAATATTACTGGTTTTTGGAAATATCCGGACATTAAAAATATTTCTACCTCGTGTTAAATTTTTTATTGTAGCATCGGGGTGTCAAGGTCATAGACACAGGAATATCGCGGGCGTGTGCTATCTGGTTCCTTATTGGTTGTTATTAGCCAATCAGATAAGATTTCTCAGGCTTAATTTGAACTCATTGGGCTCAAAGTCTGTCTGGCAAACAATGGGTGAATTTCTTTATCAGTAGTGTGGAAAATGGCGTCTGTATTGAAAGAAGTTTGTATCGGTGTCGGGAGTGAAAGAAGTTTGTGAAGTAATGAAATTAATACTACACACATTTAATTTTCTGTGCGTAATATATGTGTTCGTAGTTTATAACCTCGTCAAGCACTGTGCTCATATTACAGTATTGAATTATTTTCATATTACACCTTTAGTGATTTAGGTTGTGGCTTCGACTTGTTTACAACATGAGCGAAAAAACAATATTATCAAACCTTCAGAGACGTGTATATGTAAGAGTTTCCTTTTATTATAAGGTCTGATAAAGGTAACACATTTGCATTTTGTACAGTGAGTCGTGATATAAACATTAGGCAAAAACGATATAAAAAATTACGGCAAAACTACCACACACATCAGCAATACAAAATAGGCTAAAGAGAACAAAAAAATTCAGAACTGTTTTGTGATCACTGCAAATATCGACAATGCAGTCATAAGAAGCAAGTGTTTGTTCGCCTCTTTCCTGGTGGAACATAACCTACCATTGAGTGCATATAGCTGATAAAGCAGGACCTCTTTTTCGTAAAAAGTTTCCCACGTTGGATATAGCGAAAAAATACAGCTGCAGCAGAACAAAAACTTTGCTATTGTCAAAGAGATGGCCTCAAATTCTGTAAATGAAAATGTAACCCACCTGCAAACTGGCCCATTTTATCTTCCTACCGACAATAGTAATGATTCTGATTCAAAGCTCTACCCTCTAGTAGTAACTTTTTGTGACGAAAATGTAAAAAAAAATGGTCTCGTGCATTCTTTCATTGACTAATTTGATAGGTGATGCAACTGGCCTAAACATAGGCAATTTGANATTGGATATAGCGAAAAAATACAGCTGCAGCAGAACAAAAACTTTGCTATTGTCAAAGAGATGGCCTCAAATGCTGTAAATGAAAATGTAACCCACCTGCAAACTGGCCCATTTTATCTTCCTACCGACAATAGTAATGATTCTGATTCAAAGCTCTACCCTCTAGTAGTAACTTTTTGTGATGAAAATGTAAAAAAAATGGTCTCGTGCATTCTTTCATTGACTAATTTGATAGGTGATGCAACTGGCCTAAACATAGGCAATTTGNAAAAAAAATGGTCTCGTGCATTCTTTCATTGACTAATTTGATAGGTGATGCAACTGGCCTAAACATAGGCAATTTGATGCTGGCCAAATTGGAACGACTTGAAGTTCTTGCCATAAATATGATAGCTTTTTCTTCTGACAATGCTGTGGTAATGCTCGGCTGTAAAAATGGTGTGGTAGCTGTTCTGAAAAACACCCAAGAAAGCCGCATTGTAATGGGATGTTTGTGCCATGTTGTTAATTTTAATAGACGTTTATTATTACTTGGAAAAATGTTGCAAACAAAAAGAAAATTTGGCAAAATTTCGCAATCTGCACAATACAGAAGCAAAGAAGATTCTGAAACATGTGTGCACCTACAGTGTCATCAGTTAAAAATAAACCAGAACCCTGTTTGAATAACCAAGGGCCAAATTTGAGCCGTGAAGAAAAGCTATTCATGTTTCTCTCATCACCTCTGAATAGAGCTCTCTGTTTGTTTTTGTTAAATGTTCCACATTTGAGAAAGTGAATATAATGCTTCAGTCATCAGTACTGTAGATTCATATTTTGCGAGCTATTCTTTTTTACTTGTTAAAACAGCTGCTGTCAATGTTTAAGCGTACTGTTATCAAGCATAGCAATGTGCTTGAGGTTCAATACCATTGTGTTGAAAATCAAAGGCAAGATTCTGACTTGGTTATTGGATATGAGGTTTCACAAATTGTTAATGAGCTAAAGAAACAGACAAGAAAACATTTTATGAGTGTTAGAAACTATTTTTGCATGTCATGCGACTATATTGTCATTAAGTTCCGTCCGAATTCTGAAGTTTTAATGAATGCAGGTGTAGCAAACATTGACAGGATTGAGAATTCTAGTTTCTCTGATATGGAGTACTTTCTGAATTTATTTCCAACTATGTTGCCTTTGCATGGCAGTGAAACAAGGGATATGGCAATGGATATACTCCACAACCAGTTCATTTCTCTTCAACTAGAAGATGTTTCATCTGCGACAATCCAGAGTGACAACATAGTTGAAAAATGGGCTAGTATCGAGACTATCAAAGAAGTGGATGGGAAACTTAAATTTGATAGACTGGCAAGAGTGGTGTTTTCCATTTTTAAGATTCCTCACAGTAACTCTGGGTGCGAACGGGTCTTTAGTCTAATTAAGAAGAACCGGACTCAGTTTAGGTCACAGCTTTCAAATGATTTCTTTGAGAGTTTGTCACTAATTAAATCCAGACAAGTGGGTGCCTGCTATGAGCAGATATTCAGTGACAAATTCTTACAAAAAGCTAAGAAATCAACGTCTGCATCCCTTAAGTGTTCTTAAGTACTAATATATATATTTTATTTTAAATACCAAAATTTGCACAAAAAAAATTATGTTAAATTTATGCTAAAATAATTTATGTTAAAATGTTTACTGGATTGGAAATTTCAAAAGTTGGTAAGTCTGTTAGTNATTTTATTTTAAATACCAAAATTTGCACAAAAAAAATTACGTTAAATTTATGCTAAAATAATTTATGTTAAAATGTTTACTGGATTGGAAATTTCAAAAGTTGGTAAGTCTGTTAGTTCTTTTGTAGTAACTTGAAATTTATATTTTATCATCCTTGCATCCCCTTGTTTTTAATGACCGCAAATCATGTGCTTCAATAATAGAGTTGGTTACATTGCTGCAGTGCATTGCAATATGCAACTGACGTTTTCACCATAGCGTGTATCTGAAATGGTCATAACAGAGAGATTTGACAATGGTGATCATTGTCATGTTTGCTTAGGCTCCTTTGAATCTTGAAGTACTGTGTTGAAGTTGAGGTAAGACATGGATGTGTGTGTTATTTTGAAATTAAATTTTTGGTTAGTTTAATATGTACATAAGCAGATATATTAAGCCAATTGGCATTAGCGGTGTTGTTTAGACACTGTTATTATTAATGCTGTGTCAAAGATAATTAAGGCAACTGCATGTACGTCATGTAATGTGGCATTTGTATGGAATATGATACTGCAGTCTTGAGTGATCTTTTCTACTGGTGCATGTCATGTCTCTTACATTATTCATATGGTTGACTATTTCACTGTCCCTGTCACGCATACATGTTAATGANTGGTGCATGTCATGTCTCTTACATTATTCATATGGTTGACTATTTCACTGTCCCTGTCACGCATACATGTTAATGAAATGTTACCTATGTTTATAAATGCTGTGAATATGAGCAAAAAATAATTTTGAAATACATACAGGTATTTGTATATAATATTGTATGAGGAAGCTAGGTTGCTTAAAGTTACTTTATTTAGGATGTAATAATTAGCCTTAAAGGAAATTTTCAAAGGTTTACATATTGATTAAATGCAAACCAATGGCAGAAATCAAGTGACGTGGTTCACAATATTACTTGCAGTTATGTAAAAAGTGGGCTGTGGACATAAACATTGATGTGCGTGCAAATTTTTAACACCTGATATTTAAATATTGTGTGTCATTTCAAAGATGAAGAAAATTTTTTCGAACAGG
This sequence comes from Clitarchus hookeri, assembly GCA_002778355.1. Taxonomy (NCBI): domain Eukaryota; kingdom Metazoa; phylum Arthropoda; class Insecta; order Phasmatodea; family Phasmatidae; genus Clitarchus; species Clitarchus hookeri. The sequence goes on from NQII01008346.1 coordinate 15,562, forward strand.
CGTAGGGAAGTATGTTGTTGAAGGTGCTGTTTTCCAGTGGACGGAAGTGGAGAGGAGAGTTTCATCGGAGATGACGAAAACAGTGGCAGTGAGCACAGTGCCATGCCTAGCAACACGACAATACTCGTGGGTCCGGTGGGGTGTGGGAAGACGGCAGCTGTGTATGCTGTCGCCAGTGAGTTGGACTGTAAGGTACGTGTCACGCATACAAACGTCCCCATGTCCAAGTGCAGAGGAACCCACCCCCCCCTTTTTTTTTGTAGAATAGTCCATATAAAGGTGTATCCAGTGAAATATGTAAGGAATAGTTTTATAGTTGTAGTCTGTCCTAAAGTGAGCACTATTGAAATCATCCTTGAAGAAAAATCACTGCCCTTTACAGCATAAATTTCAGCACAAACATTGGTTTCCTCATTCTCTGTTTAGATGAGTTCAAATAAAAAGTAGTTCTACATGTTAACATCTTATTTGAAAAAAAATGTAAGTTAGTGACAAATTGAATAAATTTGTGTGTGTTCTTTGAATATCCATAGTTAATTTATTTAGGTTTTCTAATGATTTCACTTTTTCACCAATACACGTGTAAACAAAATGCTGTGGTCCACTGTTTTCATATCATTCCCCAATTGGTAGAAGTTCAATCCTCCACAGACTGACAGTATCTANAAATGCTGTGGTCCACTGTTTTCATATCATTCCCCAATTGGTAGAAGTTCAATCCTCCACAGACTGACAGTATCTATGCTGCTTACTACAGACCAAATACCAACTTTCTTATCACTAAACAACACCACACACTGACAAGACTATCAAAAGTGATCCTATAGAAAATCACTGTTAAAAATACTGTATATATAATATATATATTTATATATACTGTGTGTGTGTATATATATATATATATATATTTTTTTTTTTTAATGACAGATTGTCTTTGTACTTTGAATTACTTATAGCCCTGGCAAAGCTAATATTTTACTTAATGTATGAATATATTTACTCTTGTTGTGCCTATATTTTATTCATGGTTATTTCAAACTTTCTTCATCCGCCTTACACAAACAAAGCTTAATTAAGTCTTGAACTGCACCGTATTTATGGGTACACATTTTAATATTATTTTGTGTAAAACTACCGGTATTTCTTACAAGGTATTACCAACACAGCTATTTACTTCTTGTGTTCAATCTTATTAACTATAAATAAAATATAAGTAAAAATTNACAAGGTATTACCAACACAGCTATTTACTTCTTGTGTTCAATCTTATTAACTATAAATAAAATATAAGTAAAAATTAATGTAACCAAAAATAAGGTAGTTTTATGTAAGCAGAAGTATAAAAGGCTTGTACATGACAGATTTAGGAAACAACCGAACATGTCGTGCCTGGGGGCATTTTTCAAAGGTTTGATTTAAAAAATGTGACGTAACCATGAATAGGCTATGTATGAAAGTAGAGCATGTGTATGCATAATACCTGAGAATTGAAACAAACTGCAATGGTGGTAATGTGTTGTAATTCTGTTGAGTTAAAATGTACATACGTACATCAAACCAGTAGGCAATAGCCAACCTCAAACAGTAAACCCTGTATGTCACTAATTTTGGGAGAAAAAAAATTGCACAAAACTGTTAATGTGCCGTACATAACATGGAATATTCGCAAACAAAGGAACGAANTACGTACATCAAACCAGTAGGCAATAGCCAACCTCAAACAGTAAACCCTGTATGTCACTAATTTTGGGAGAAAAAAAATTGCACAAAACTGTTAATGTGCCGTACATAACATGGAATATTCGCAAACAAAGGAACGAACACATCACTAGATTTTCCTGGTTTGTTCTGGTGTGGGGAGGTGTGTATATAATATATTAAGTAACAGTTCAAGNTGGTGCATGTCATGTCTCTTACATTATTCATATGGTTGACTATTTCACTGTCCCTGTCACGCATACATGTTAATGTAATGTTACCTATGTTTATAAATGCTGTGAATATGAGCAAAAAATAATTTTGAAATACATACAGGTATTCGTATATAATATTGTATGAGGAAGCTAGGTTGCTTAAAGTTACTTTATTTAGGGTGTAATAATTAGCCTTAAAGGAAATTTTCAAAGGTTTACATATTGATTAAATGCAAACCAATGGCAGAAATCAAGTGACGTGGTTCACAATATTACTTGCAGTTATGTAAAAAGTGGGCTGTGGACATAAACATTGATGTGCGTGCAAATTTTTAACACCTGATATTTAAATATTGTGTGTCATTTCAAAGATGAAGAAAATTTTTTCAAACAGGTGTAGGGAAGTATGTTGTTGAAGGTGCTGTTTTCCAGTGGACGGAAGTGGAGAGGAGAGTTTCATCGGAGATGACGAAAACAGTGGCAGTGAGCACAGTGCCATGCCTAGCAACACGACAATACTCGTGGGTCCGGTGGGGTGTGGGAAGACGGCAGCTGTGTATGCTGTCGCCAGTGAGTTGGACTGTAAGGTACGTGTCACGCATACAAACGTCCCCATGTCCAAGTGCAGAGGAACCCACCCCCCCCTTTTTTTTTGTAGAATAGTCCATATAAAGGTGTATCCAGTGAAATATGTAAGGAATAGTTTTATAGTTGTAGTCTGTCCTAAAGTGAGCACTATTGAAATCATCCTTGAAGAAAAATCACTGCCCTTTACTGCATAAATTTCAGCACAAACATTGGTTTCCTCATTCTCTGTTTAGATGAGGGCAAATAAAAAGTAGTTCCACATGTTAACATCTAATTTGAAAAAAAAATGTAAGTTAGTGACAAATTGAATAAATTTGTGTGTGTTCTTTGAATATCCATAGTTAATTTATTAAGGTTTTCTAATGATTTCACTTTTTCACCAATACACGTGTAAACGAAATGCTGTGGTCCACTGTTTTCATATCATTCCCCAATTGGTAGAAGTTCAATCCTCCACAGACTGACAGTATCTATGCTGCTTACTACAGACCAAATACCAACTTTCTTATCACTAAACAACACCACACACTGACAAGACTATCAAAAGTGATCCTATAGAAAATCACTGTTAAAAATACTGTATATATAATATATATATTTATATATACTGTGTGTGTGTATATATATATATATATATATTTTTTTTTTTTAATGACAGATTGTCTTTGTACTTTGAATTACTTATAGCCCTGGCAAAGCTAATATTTTACTTAATGTATGAATATATTTACTCTTGTTGTGCCTATATTTTATTCATGGTTATTTCAAACTTTCTTCATCCGCCTTACACAAACAAAGCTTAATTAAGTCTTGAACTGCACCGTATTTATGGGTACACATTTTAATATTATTTTGTGTAAAACTACCGGTATTTCTTACAAGGTATTACCAACACAGCTATTTACTCCTTGTGTTCAATCTTATTAACTATAAATAAAATATAAGTAAAAATTAATGTAACCAAAAATAAGGTAGTTTTATGTAAGCAGAAGTATAAAAGGCTTGCACATGACAGATTTAGGAAACAACCAAACATGTCGTGCCTGGGGGCATTTTTCAAAGGTTTGATTTAAAAAATGTGACGTAACCATGAATAGGCTATGTATGAAAGTAGAGCATGTGTATGCATAATACCTGAGAATTGAAACAAACTGCAATGGTGGTAATGTGTTGTAATTCTGTTGAGTTAAAATGTACATACGTACATCAAACCAGTAGGCAATAGCCAACCTCAAACAGTAAACCCTGTATGTCACTAATTTNCACGTACATCAAACCAGTAGGCAATAGCCAACCTCAAACAGTAAACCCTGTATGTCACTAATTTTGGGAGAAAAAATTGCACAAAACTGTTAATGTGCCGTACATAACATGGAATATTCGCAAACAAAGGAATGAACACATCACTAGATTTTCCTGGTTTGTTCTGGTGTGGGGAGGTGTGTATATAATATATTAAGTAACAGTTCAAGNGAACACATCACTAGATTTTCCTGGTTTGTTCTGGTGTGGGGAGGTGTGTATATAATATATTAAGTAACAGTTCAAGTCACTTGACGCCTGTTAAGCCAACGTGAGTGATGGTGCACTTGCTCAGTATCCCTCTAGAGACTAGGGAAACTGAGTCTCCTTAAGGAGGATTTTAAGGGGCCGTATGGGCCGATGCTTGTGAACACTGGGAGCGTCTGGCTCTGGCTCACCAGAACGTGTAGTTTGGCACTGAGGGTAATGCTATCCCTTTTCTGGCCTGCCCCGTGATTGGACATTTAGGAATAGCTGCGAGTACACAGCTATGCAAAGTCAGTGATGTTACGTTAATTGTATTTGGGATAAAACAAAAGAAGAGTAAATAATTATTATCTTTAGAGGATTTAGGGCCAGTTTCACAATGTATTTTAAAAGATTTTGTTAGCTATTCAAATGATTAATTTAAACAGAACAATTAAGATCCGATTGGCATTGAATTGTGTTTCTCATCGTAACTTAATCAGATGTTTAGCTGACCATGGGTTATGGTAAATGTAGCAACAATGCTGTGACGTATCAGCTTGCAATTGGCCACAGTGAGAGCTTCGTTTGTTTGTTTAGTAGTGCTGATTAGTGCTGATTAGTGCTGATTAGTGCTGATTAGTGCTGATTAGTGCTGATTAGTGCTGATTAGTGCTGATTAGTGCTGATTAGTGCTTAAACATGGATGAAAATAAGCGGCTGCGTGCTGAAAATATTGTTTCTTCAGAAACAGAAGTGCTAATTTCTCTTGCAAAAAATACTCTAGTGTTATCGAATGTAAAGGAAACAATGCTGTCACCTGGAAGCAGAAGGAAGAGACATGGATAAAGATTGAAATTGAATTCATTTCAGCTTCTGGCATGTTTCAGCTGAGCTTGAAAACATTAAAAGTAAAATATGACAATATAAAACGTTCAGTGCATAAAAAGTCAATTGAAGAAAGAATACAGATGCTGAAAACGGGAGGTGGGTTACCACCGAAAATGATTATAACCTCAGGTGATGAGCGAGTCGAAAGTTTTTTGAGTTTGTTGGTATCTGGGCTTATCATTGCAAGCGATACAGCGATAGTGGTAAGTAATATTGTTCTCTGCTTTAGTTAAGTGTGTTACGTTGTTTGTTGTGTGTAGTTAGGTTGTTTGTTGTTTAAGACATAGTCTAACTGTGTATTCTTATTGACGAACCAAGTATTTGCCACTGGTATCATGTTCCATTTGCATCTTTAACATGTGTATAAATTTTATGTGAATGCGTTTAGTAACAGAAAATACTTGTAGTCACTTTCAGTACATTCACAAACAGTATTTCCATACAGTGTAACTCATCTCGCTTTGGTACACTGTTTAAGACATGGTGGCTTATATGGTCAGAGTTAATGTCCCCCAGGCACCGACTATAAAGTGCGTGGAGGTTGTGGGTATTGTAATGAGGTAGACTATTACTGTTGTATTTTGAAGTACGAATATATTGTCTCGTATATATTCACAAATACACAACATCAACACTTGAGAGGTGCGGTACTGTGCTAGTTCGGTTACTCGGATTTACTGGGCGAATTCTTGGTTGAGTGGGGCTTCTGTGACGGTGATTGTCATACTTAACTCAGTGGTGAGTGCTGTCAGCTATGGTGGGCAAGCTCCGGCGGTGTGGTTGGCCTTGGCAAGGCCGCAGTTGCTGTCAGCTCACTGTGGTGCTGTTCTAACGACGTGTGGCCGGGGGTCCGATTTCCCCCCGGCCAAAATGGCGCGGCTGACTTCTCTCTGCTCGAACTGACGTCTCTCGGCGGTCGATCTGAACTAACTGACTGTCCGACGCGGTGATAAGCAACTTACTGACCCGGGCGGTAGTAATCGACTGACCCCCCTCCACTCTCGAAACGGGGTTTTTATGCTTGCAAGCCCCCAGTCTTAATTGTCGGCACGTGGCGCCTTGTAGGGGTGGGAAGGAGGTGTGAGGGGGTGAGGTGGAAGAGCTCCGAACAAAGCCTTCCAACACACGTGTCCTGATTTCTGAAGTTTCAGGCGGGGGGGAGGGGTAATACCTACTGTCGTCAGCGATCCTTCCGTGGTGCGTATTTTCTGAGTTAGGTGAAATACGCCCGATTATTTGGTTGATATCTCGTGAATTCCCTGTACTCCACAGATCTCGCGGCGGGCGAGAGGTGTCCGGGGGTGAAGGGGGGGAGGGGGAAGGTCTACGCTTCCGCTCCACGTGTACTGAAAATTTTCCACCGGCCCTGGTTCCACGTGCCGTCTGGAAGGCGCCTAGCGAAGTGCGCGAGGCGGGGGTGGTGTGAGGGGGGGATGAATGTGAGCCAACGGCGTTCCCTAATCCCTAAACCTGCATGCGACAAGTGATTAGGCATTTGGTTTACAGTGGTGAAAGATTATGTTTGTTTAGGTTATCCATGATTATTGTATGCATTTACTAACCAATATTTACTGACAGACCTATCATCATTACACAGTTTTCAGTAACACAAAACATATCAGTTACATAATGTAACTTTCTTTGCAACAAATTTGGTTACATGAATATGGAGAATGAGTACATATTAAGAAAATGAAACATACATAAATGAGGACACATTTTTATGTATTATCAAAGTATAACAGAAAATTCTTTTTGAGGTAACATATTCTCTCATTCAAATATTTGTAAATAACCCAGGTTTCTGGTGGATCAGAAACAAATATAAACAACTTACTTATAATTTATAATAACGTACAAATGTATGTAAGTAGTCCATCAGGGTATATAACAACCTACAAAAGTGTGCACAATAACCTAAAGAGACGTGTAAAATAACCCACAAAATCATCTATAGGCTATTCACAGTAAAGTGAGCACTTTTGAAAGCCCTTTCATTTTGAATAATAGTCTATAAATATATTTTATTTTAGTCTCGGAAGTTAACTTCAGAGTTCGGTGGAATCTACACACTGTGTTTATTACTTGCATGATAATATTTATTTTAAGAAGTGGTTAAAGGGTAAAAAATGACTGAAATAAAAAAGTAACTAGGGCCTCAAAAGTGCTCACTGTACTGTGAACAACCTATAACATCAGCAACCAAATTATATAACTTAATCTATAAAAGTGTGTGTGTTGTACACAGTATTACGAAGGCTTTAGAAGTATGTTGGGTACAGAAGAAAACTATCATTGTATGCATTTTCTAACCTGTATATATGGCCCAAAAAATATGTAGTATGCAATACAGCAATAACATACCTGTCTGGGAACTTCCAGCTGGCCTTCAATTTTTTCTAGTAGGGCTAGGATAGTATTTTTATTCATGCAAAACCTAACTCATTGTTGTCCATCTGCAAGTGATTCTGGTGTCCTCGAAATATTCTTGGCCTATTTGTATAGTCTACTATTTCTTCGTCGTCATCTTCAAACATAAAATTTTCTGCCATCATCACAGCATGGAATATCTTATAAGTTGTTAAATTAATCATTGTTAGATTAATTATTTTGATGAACGGAAACAACAATGTTTTCTCATGTCCTCGTTAATTTTTTCGTAATATCTGCGTGCACTTGTGTTGTCACTGTTGGCAATTTTGTTTTCAAAGCCCGGTTTTATCTCGGTAATCTGTACCTCTTCCTGTGTTTAAGTTAAGCTTTGGTTACTCATCGATTTATATTAATAATAACTTGAGAAACAGAAAATGTTGCTAACCAATGGTTAACATTTAATGGGAAGAATATCAGACATTGTACAACCGGCTCTTAGTGTGTGTCCTATAGGCGCAGGCATGAACGTAGATGTGGTTAAAATTACGTAGCAGCGCGGGAGAGGACAGGTTCTGGCATGGTCCATCCAGGAAGGAACCTACTCTTCCTGGGGCTGGTGCCTTGGGGTGGACCCTTGCCGGAGTCCT
>NQII01008346.1:23517-60211 GCA_002778355.1 Clitarchus hookeri
CCCCCCCGAATTTCTCTCGGGAGACGTTGAGTGAGCAGCGTGTGACGAGCTACAGACCTCAATTGCCCCTCTGGGTTCACAGTGTTCTTCACACAACGACCCTACGGCTCTCAGTAAGCGGCGTGACCAGTTTGTAGCCTGAGAGTCATAGTAACCTAATGTGTTAGTTCTCCTCAAGCCTCAGGGGCCTCAAAGAAAGATTCTCTCTCGCCTTGCCACAGTGGCGCTAGAGGGCGGCGTGACCAGCCAGCACTAGAAACTAAACACTGACAAGAGGTGGGAGCGCCCTTTGGTCGGGACTTGGTTTGATTCTCTATCGCGGAGATTGTGCGTGCACCTGGAAGTAGTTAGGTGGATATGCATACAGAAGGCAAAGCGGGTAAGGAAGGCGTAAAACGAAAGAGAATGACCTGACCAAAAAGAGGTAATTGGTAGATATATGTTTTATTCTGTCTGAAGGAGTTTACAAAACATATATCTCTGACCTGTGTCCGCCAATGTCTGATGGACGAGGGATTAAATTTGCCAAACTGTTTACCATAGGGCAGCAATGAGATGCAAATCTAAGTTTGGGGGGAAAGCGACCCCAGTACCACTACGCCTGGCATGGGCGAGGCACGTAGGCCAGTACTCGAGACTTAAGAGAAGGTTGCGCAACAAGATCTTCTGACTGATGTGTTGAGAAACACAAGTTGAAACGTTTATGGCAGCAAGATAACTAGGTTCAAGTAGACACGCTGAAGGCAAGCATTACGGCTAGCATGGCGAGATTTCGAGAGGTGCAGCTAGGTAGCTGATGCGAACTACTCGCTAACTGCCCTATCTGGAGGGCTTGCAAGGAAATAAATACAGTCGAGAGACATGGCTGGAACAGGCTGCATGTAGGGGAAAACCTCCCCTGATGTATGGCGAGCGTGCGCATCTGGTGCCTGCCGGCAAGGCAAGCAAGGGGATGGGTCCACCCACTGGACTGGAGCGCAGCATATTGCGGGTTGCTGGCCTTTCAGGTGGCAAGAGGTTGACTCTGCTTGTAGATATAAACAATACTGAGGCGAAAGAGCGGCGGCTTTTGACGCTACAGTACACAAGGGAAGCACCAGAGGCTGAGGCTATAGTATGTATCCAACAGCGTTCGTGGCGCGTCACGCTTTGAATTCATTTTATACATTATAAAATTTGTCTAGACGTTATTTACAAATGATTTTGAAGATGTTTTCCATCACTTCACTCCTGCGACGACATATCTGCTTGTTGATTTGCTAAATAGTGAACACATGTTACATTTTATCGAACAGTGTCATGTGCCCTACGTTGGGAAAAATTCAGTCTACTTCCAAGATTTTTCACCAACATTTGCTTATGGCGAGAAAATGCTCACACTTATCAGCTGATAGCATGATCAGGAAAAATGTGGAGGACTTTCAAAAGTGCTTACTTTACCGTGAATAACTTACACTATTTACTTGCATAATGTCCTCACTTTATGACCATTTTTTTGGCCAAAAAATGGGGTGTAGACATTGTGCAATGAAGTCAGAAAATTTTTTCTTTTAATTCAACATAATGTTTTGTGCGAAATAAAATGTAAATGTATTCATTTATAACAAGTTCCTTTTGTTTTCACTTTCTATGATAAAATATTGCGTGAAAGTGGTAAGTTTCACTGTGAGACACCCATGGCCAAAATGGCATGTGTGCCAGTCTTCTATATGAGAGTGGGCAAGAACTGGATGGCGCACAGAGCTGGCAAATGTGAATAGTCACTCAGTCTGAAACAGCACAGTGACATCACCATATCTGCAGCTCATCCCTTCTAACTACAACCACCTCTCCTAGCAGACATCAACAACCAAATGTTTAGAAATGTTGGAAAGGGTGGGAATGCAGATGCTGTGGCTGAGATAATCTATCCACCACTTTCGATNACCAAATGTTTAGAAATGTTGGAAAGGGTGGGAATGCAGATGCTGTGGCTGAGATAATCTATCCACCACTTTCGATACGTGATGGGGGTGGCCAAGATTGCGTCGCCTGCTGTAGAAGTCTGGTGCTAACATTATGCTGTTTTTTTAAAAATCTATTCAAGATTTTTAAAAACAAGGATGCAGACATTATGCAAGTAAATACTGTATATTTGGGGTGATATGTGCAGTTACGTGAATTTTGTGTACTTGTAACCCACCCCCTTCATCCTNAGTAAATACTGTATATTTGGGGTGATATGTGCAGTTACGTGAATTTTGTGTACTTGTAACCCACCCCCTTCATCCTCTCCTCTGTTAGGGAGCGGAACTACCATACTGATAATGAGAATGGGGGAAAACCATGATGCACACCAATATTCTGTGCCTCCTTGAAACCTCATTAGACGAAACAACTTAAGATTCAGTTCTGCCATAAACCACCTGTCCGTAATGTCCACACACCGCTATGGCTCTGCGTGCAGAGAGCCATTCGTGGTTGCCTACCTGGCACGCAGTAACACTTCTCCTTGAAATCAAACATGTAATTTTTACTTGAAAAAGGCGAAAGTTAGACAATTTTTGCTAAAGGTATTTATGTTGCCAATTTTGCGGCATTTCATAATCTTTAGTCAAAAATAGGGGATTTTTCCTGTAAGATACTTTTTTTAAGGGTGGCAACATAACCTTTCAACATGATGGGGGTAGGTTTCATGTACACGACATTCACTTTAGTAATGATTACAGTAAAAATAATTAGTAACAATTTCTCTCGCAAGCGGTTTCCTAAATATTACAATAAATTATAATTTTCTCTCAAACTTTGGAAGTTTCTACCGCTCTTGCTATTTGACCTGGACCCTGGGTCGCCTATCTCAGTCATTCTATTTCCAGCTCAGGAATAACCTATCAAAATTTGTCAGTATGTTTTAGATACACGCTGTGTATGCAGCATGACATAATGTCTGTGTGTGCAAAGGGTATATATCATGGGCATGGTGTACGCTCATCATTGGAGTGGAAGTTATTGCACAGTGTACGTCAGGTTGTACAACATCGAGGTGCTGTCTGATATAGCCAACAGACGTCCAGTGTATGCCTAGTGTGACAAGGGAATTCAGGATTGTTGCATGAGCTTAAACTGCATTTAAAACTACAGGAACAGCTGTACGAAGGTGTAGTAGGAGTCCACTAAGCAAGCACAGCGGGGAAGAACTAGCATATTGTCCTACAGGTGGAAAGAGATTGATGGCAGACAGTGGGTAAAATGGCAAGGCACCTGCAATGCTTGCTATGCATTACTTGGCACCCGATAGCATTTTATTCTGGCCATGAGTCTGCACACAGGTAGCGGACNTGCAATGCTTGCTATGCATTACTTGGCACCCGATAGCATTTTATTCTGGCCATGAGTCTGCACACAGGTAGCGGACTAGTATACAGTAGTATGTTCCATTGATACCTACCCATCAGAGACTGCGTTTGCTGTGGTACCGGGAAGCTGAGGAATGGAGCTTAGAGTACTTTACGGATGAGAGGTGATTTAGTCTCACTATTGATTCTGAACCTCTATACATCTGGTGAGAGCGGAGAACATGCGATCAGTAATCACCCCTCCAATATCGTTGAAAGGCATCAGTTTACAGGTGATGTATTCATTTGTGAAGGCATATTGCTTCGTAGCTGTGCAGAGTTTCGCTTCTTCCAAACAGGTTCTCTCTTTGGTGAAGTATTTTGTACAGAGATTCTCCATCCTTGCATGCGTCTTTTTCGAGGTGCTGTGGGTCCTGAGTTCCTGTTTGTGAATGACATATCTACACCTCATCTTATAGCGGCTGTCGTTGAGCTGTTTGAGCTTGAAGGTACTTGCCGCATGGATTGACCCACTCTGCCTCGGCCCTAAATCCATCCTAACACATGCGGGATGCTGTCAGGAGATGCCTGGCAATACATTGCCAGCCACCAGCGGTGACTCAGCAGTTGTGATTGGCACTACAAGAGGAATGGACTATGATGCCGCCCGCAAGAGCTTGTCAACGACCTCGTATTGAGCATGAACAAATGGTGTACATCTGCATCGCAGTCAGAGGGAATCCTATCTCCTACTGAAGACTGCATCTTTCTTGCCTGCCACCTGTCACATGGATGTTTCTGTCTTCTATCCTGCAGTGCTTGGAACCAAATTCGGTTACAGTTCCTTTGCATCCCTGTCTTGGTCGGTCTTAATCACCTTTCCCGTACTCTTACATTTCAGCAATGTTATGGAATACTTTGTACCTATTTGAAACACTGCTGCATGATGGTACATACATGTAAAAACCGGTCCTGCCCTTAAGTTATGCACACTGGTTTATGTACTTGTAGTGTGTATTGTATATATTCATTGTAATGCTAATTAGCAAACCTTGTAATGTGGCTCCCAAAAAAAATTGCTTGAATACCTCTTAGCTCTATGATTTTATGTAATTAGTAAAGAATGGTGATAAAATTACAGTCTAAGGGACTAATCCAGTTTATTAATTAGTTAGAGTTTTCCAATTCTGATACATTCAAAAAGGATGGAAAATAAATTGCAGTGTTTTTTATTTCCTTCCTGTTGAAACTGAAATCAGCGTAATGCATGAGGAAAGTATTGCACGTTGTAGTTTTGGCGATTGTTTCTCCCACGTACCTTTGAGGACTTGTATGACTGAAACATTGTTTCCCAGGTGCTAGAAATAAATGCCTCATCGAAACGTACTGGAAAACGAGTACTGTCAGAATTTCTTGAAGCGACGCAGTCACATCAAGTTAGAAAATCATCTGAGCAAAGTGCTGCTGGCATAAAGGGTTTCTTCAAAGAAGACTCAACTACGAAGAGCAGGAAAAGTAAGTTTTACAAGTATGCATTACACTGCTAAAAAAAATTTTCGTTGCCTTCTGAGAACTAAAATGAAGACAGACACAGGCATGTACAGATGTGAATATCCCTGTAATTTCTGTTTAAGTGAAGGTGACAAGTAGGCCACTAAGCTACCAATAATATATAAAAGGACAGAATCACATGTACTCACAGTCTAGCACTTGTGCTTCTGTCCTGTCTTGTCTCTTCTGTCCTGTCTATACCTGTAATATCTATGTTGTTTTGTCAGGAGTGGGCCTCAGCCGGCATTGATCACGTCTATCGAGTATCCCACAGTGCCTGTTAAGTGCATGTAATTTGTGTTTACTAAAAGTNTCAGCCGGCATTGATCACGTCTATCGAGTATCCCACAGTGCCTGTTAAGTGCATGTAATTTGTGTTTACTAAAAGCTCAAATTTTAAATGAACTGTGGTTTTTCTTTTTTCCAATGCAAAGGATATTCCACTTCCCACATGTATGCAGTTATTGTTTGAGCATAACAACCCAACACGTTTTGGTCAAGATGTGTGAGCATATTGGATATAGATTATATCTTGACTGCTGGATTGGTCGGGGTGGCACATTCATTCTTCGTGAGACACCTAGAATTTTTAGTTTTTTGGAAAATGTTAAAATCTTTATGTGTGAAACACCAGTTGAATGTAAAAAAAGACTAGCTTGCAGAGATCACAGACATTTGCGTTCTTACGACATACACATAAACGTAAGTGGTTGGCACTTAGCATAGTAATGTTTCCTTTTGTTATTGAATATTATTTTGTGTCCATTTAAGTGAATTACTATAAACCACCTGGCCGAAAAACACTTGTTAGTAAGTGGAAGTTATTTCCGTGGGCTGGACACCACCAGCTAGGTGGGAGTTGCCACATAATGTTCAGTGTTTTCGTATTCACCCTTTGAAAGAAGAGGTTGGCTAATGAGGCATTCCTTTGCTTTAGCATATTGCTTACAACCCAGTGCAATAAAATTAATTTCTGTGAATGTATTCACAGTGGAAAGTTATTTCAAAAACATAAATTTAGTGTGTTAAAATAATTTTGTGAATTGTAATTTTGATTTACTTTACCACTTCTCTGTGTTATGAGTATATTCAATGTTTTTGCTGTTTCAGAACATTCAAAGGGAAAAGAAACAGTGCAAACACATACCGAAGATCATAATTGTAAGAAACTGTCCATCATACTTGTGGAGGATGTAAGTATTACAGTGGCAGTGGTTTGCTAGTGTACCCCGCCACAGAACATTCCGTTTGGCTGGTATCTGTTCTTGACTGGCAGTTCTGTGCGCATCACTGCTTGGCTTTGGCCTTTATCAGAGGTTCGTAAGGCCAAGTGAGGAGCCAATATCCGGTTCAGAGATGTGTCTACATGCCAAGGTATACATACATATACACAAATAAGTCATACTGTTGTATGTCAAGTTAATTTTATCACATTCACAACACGTTTTCCATTGTTAAAGGTAACGAACATGTCTTTGCTTTCAGCCAAGGAATGTGGTACCATTGATCACTTTTAAGTTTTTTTGCTGCACATTCAGAGAAAAATAATCCCCGAGTGTGAGTTTTAANTGGTACCATTGATCACTTTTAAGTTTTTTTGCTGCACATTCAGAGAAAAATAATCCCCGAGTGTGAGTTTTAAAAAAAAAATTCTGCCATTTTCAGGTGGTAATTTGTACTTAATAGGCTCCCAGGTACAGACTGGTATTTTATTTTACTTGTTCCAGGTAGACCTTGTGTTTGAGGATCAGGACGATGGCTTCACTTCAGCCCTTACCTTACTGTTGACATCGTCGAAGCGGCCAGTTATTTTGACAACTAGTGACCCTAGCTGTCTGCACCTTTCAAAACTGATGCAGCAGTACTGCGTGCTTCAGTTTGTCCCACCCTCAGCTAGATTGATAAGTATGCACCCATTACATTACCCTACTTTCTGTATTTATCCAAATGCAGGACAATCCTTCATTTTCAACCTTTGTTAACAAGGAATAAATTTCTTCAGTACGCTTTACATTTCAGAGGAATTTTGAGGGAAACATTTTTACAGGTAGAAAAATATATTGTGGTTTTGGCTACAGAGTTCATAATGTAAAGTGTGTCATAGAGATCTACCATAATACCCAAAAATTCTCTGAAAAACTCCCAGAGGGAAAAACATTGAACAGTATATGTATATCGCATGATGAGTTTATGAGCTTGCCAGCATAGGTTGACAGAGATGACATAACCTGAAAACTGAACAAAACTGAAAATAAGATGTGCTACATACTTCTTGTACCAGTACACTGTTGTTAATGGTATGTTTGTATTGTTTTCTATGGTTGATTCTTTATTGTTTTTCAGGGTAATGACAGAAAAATTCAAGATGTCTGGGCAATACAATAGATGTGTGAATGACTTGTAGCTCCAAAAAATACAATGCATAACTTATAAAGATTAATCATACTGGTATGTCTAACTTGTAATTCAAGAGGATTCAAAAGAAAAAGTAGAAAAGGGAACATTTGGAACTATAAACAATACCATAGTTAATGAAAACATGGGAGAAACATTTCCACTGAATTTATTTTAATGGTCTATCAAATTATCAAGTTCACTAAGTTTTCAACTATTTGAAACTACTAAAACTAGTACACTACAGAATTTCTGATGCACGTGCACAGGGAGAAGCATTGGAATCGGTAACAGAACTAAGCATAGAGTAACAAAAAATTGTGTTTAACTATGTACAGTGTTTTATGAACTGAAACACTGAGTGGGTGAAGAGATTTGGGCAGGTTTAACCTCAAGGTCTTGAGAGCCGATGAGGGGTTAAGTGAAGCGAGTATGGAGCAGTACCGGAATACAAGGGCGGGGGAAACGGGAGATCTCTGAGAAAACCTGCAGACTAGCAGCACCGTCTGNTCAGCCGGCATTGATCACGTCTATCGAGTATCCCACAGTGCCTGTTAAGTGCATGTAATTTGTGTTTACTAAAAGTTCAAATTTTAAATGAACTGTGGTTTTTCTTTTTTCCAACGCAAAGGATATTCCACTTCCCACATGTATGCAGTTATTGTTTGAGCATAACAACCCAACACGTTTTGGTCAAGATGTGTGAGCATATTGGATATAGATTATATCTTGACTGCTGGATTGGTCGGGGTGGCACATTCATTCTTCGTGAGACTCCTAGAATTTTTAGTTTTTTGGAAAATGTTAAAATCTTTATGTGTGAAACACCAGTTGAATGTAAAAAAAGACTAGCTTGCAGAGATCACAGACATTTGCGAGAAGTATTGGGAAGAGTTCTTACGACATACACATAAACGTAAGTGGTTGGCACTTAGCATAGTAATGTTTTCTTTTGTTGTTGAATATTATTTTGTGTCCATTTAAGTGAATTACTATAAACCACCTGGCCGAAAAATACTTGTTAGTAAGTGGAAGTTATTTCCGTGGGCTGGACACCACCAGCTAGGTGGGAGTTGCCACATCACGTTCAGTNACTTGTTAGTAAGTGGAAGTTATTTCCGTGGGCTGGACACCACCAGCTAGGTGGGAGTTGCCACATCACGTTCAGTGTTTTCGTATTCACCCTTTGAAAGAAGAGGTTGGCTAATGAGGCATTCCTTTGCTTTAGCATATTGTTTACAACCCAGTGCAATAAAATTAATTTCTGTGAATGTATTCACAGTGGAAAGTTATTTCAAAAACATAAATTTAGTGTGTTAAAATAATTTTGTGAATTGTAATTTTGATTTACTTTACCACTTCTCTGTGTTATGAGTATATTCAATGTTTTTGCTGTTTCAGAACATTCAAAGGGAAAAGAAACAGTGCAAACACATACCGAAGATAATAATTGTAAGAAACTGTCCATCATACTTGTGGAGGATGTAAGTATTACAGTGGCAGTGGTTTGCTAGTGTACCCCGCCACAGAACATTCCGTTTGGCTGGTATCTGTTCTTGACTGGCAGTTCTGTGCGCATCACTGCTTGGCTTTGGCCTTTATCAGAGGTTCGTAAGGCCAAGTGAGGAGCCAATATCCGGTTCAGAGATGTGTCTACATGCCAAGGTATACATACATATACACAAATAAGTCATACTGTTGTATGTCAAGTTAATTTTATCACATTCACAACACGTTTTCCATTGTTAAAGGTAACGAACATGTCTTTGCTTTCAGCCAAGGAATGTGGTACCATTGATCACTTTTAAGTTTTTTTGCTNTGTTAAAGGTAACGAACATGTCTTTGCTTTCAGCCAAGGAATGTGGTACCATTGATCACTTTTAAGTTTTTTTGCTACACATTCAGGGAAAAATAATCCCTGAGTGTGAGTTTTTAAAAAAAAATTCTGCCATTTTCAGGTGGTAATTTGTACTTAATAGGCTCCCAGGTACAGACTGGTATTTTATTTTACTTGTTCCAGGTAGACCTTGTGTTTGAGGATCAGGACGATGGCTTCACTTCAGCCCTTACCTTACTGTTGACATCGTCGAAGCGGCCAGTTATTCTGACAACTAGCGACCCTAGCTGTCTGCACCTTTCAAAACTGATGCAGCAGTACTGCGTGCTTCAGTTTGTCCCACCCTCAGCTAAATTGATAAGTATGCACCCATTACATTACCCTACTTTCTGTATTTATCCAAATGCAGGACAATCCTTAATTTTCAACTTTTGTTAACAAGGAATAAGTTTCTTCAGTACGCTTTACATTTCAGAGGAATTTTGAGGGAAACATTTTTACAGGTAGAAAAATATATTGTTGTTTTGGCTACAGAGTTCATAATGTAAAGTGTATCATAGAGATCTACCATAATACCCAAAAATTCTCTGAAAAACTTGCAGAGGGAAAAGCATTGAACAGTATATGTATATCGCATGATGAGTTTATGAGCTTGCCAGCATAGGTTGACAGAGATGACATAACCTGAAAACTGAACAAAACTGAAAATAAGATGTGCTACATACTTCTTGTACCTGTACACTGTTGTTAATGGTATGTTTGTTTTGTTTTCTATGGTTGATTCTTTATTGTTTTTCAGGGTAATGACAGAAAAATTCAAGATGTCTGGGCAATACAATAGATGTGTGAATGACTTGTAGCTCCAAAAAATACAATGCATAACTTATAAAGATTAATCATACTGTTATGTCTAACTTGTAATTCAAGAGGATTCAAAAGAAAAAGTAGAAAAGGGAACATTTGGAACTATAAACAATACCATAGTTAATGAAAACATTAGAGAAACATTTCCACTGAATTTCTTTTAATGGTCTATCAAATTATCAAGTTCACTAAGTTTTCAACTATTTGACTAGTACACTACAGAATTTCTGATGCACGTGCACAGGGAGAAGCATTGGAATCGGTAACAGAACTAAGCATAGAGTAACGAAAAATTGTGTTTAACTATGTACAGTGTTTTATGAACTGAAACACTGAGTGGGTGAAGAGATTTGGGCAGCTCTTAACCTCAAAGTCTTGAGAGCAGAGGAGGGGTTATGTGAGGCGAGTATGGAGCAGTACCGGAACACAAGGGCGGGGGAAACGGGAGATCCTAGAGAAAACCTGCAGACCACCAGCACCGTCTGGCATGATTCCCACATGAAAAAATCCGGGGGCGACCTCGCTGGGAATTGAACCTGGTTTGCTGGTGGCAGGCGATTAGTTTGACGTATTTAGGCCCACAGTTGTGCGCCAAATTAACTTGACGCAGCTCGCGTGAGTTTATTCCTGTTATACTGGGCCTCATNATTTAGGCCCACAGTTGTGCGCCAAATTAACTTGACGCAGCTCGCGTGAGTTTATTCCTGTTATACTGGGCCTCAAATAGGCGGTCAATTGAACTTGAGGTATATTACTGCAGGCTTATCTAGGCCTCACGTTGGGTAGTAAATTAACTCAACGCAGGTACCGCCACTGTAGAAGACATGGTGGCTTATATGGTCAGAGTTAATGTCCCCCAGGCACCGACTATAAAGTGCGTGGGGGTTGTGGGAATTGTAATGAGGTAGACTATTACAGTTGTATTTTGAAGTACGAATATATTGTCTCGTGTCTATATTCACAAATACACAACATCAAAACTTTAGAGGTGTGGTACTGTAGTACTTTGGCTACTCGTATTCACGGGGCGAATTCGTGGTTGAGTGGGGCTTCTTTAGGCGACGAATTTTATACTTAACTCATCGGTGAGTGTGGGTAGGCTGTCATCTGGGGATGAGTTCCAGCGAAGTGGTAGGCCTTGGATGCAGGCCCCCTGTGCTGCTTCTCCCTGGACTGCTGTTCGGACTCGTACTCACGTCTTCTCGTGATTTCTTCCCGCAACTCTCCCCGCGGCCCGGTGATGATCAACTGTCCCGATATGACTGACCCCTTAATGATGCGGCTGACGGACGTGGCCGGGTTCCGATATCCCGGCCTTAGTAACTGTTGTACTGACTTACTCTCTGCTCGAACTGACGTCTCTCGGCGGTGAAGATGAACTAACAACTGCCCCAATATGACTGCCTGACGTACCCGATATTACTGACCCCCTCCTATTCTTGGAAAGGGGTTTTTATACACGCCAGCCGCTGCCCTGAATCGGCGGCACGTGGCGCATTTTAGGGGAGGGAAGGGGGTAAGAGGGGTGAAGTGGAAGAACGCCTAACAAGCCTTCCAACACACGTGTCCTCGTTTCTGAAGGTTTGGGGGGGGGGATAATACCTACTGTCGTCAGCGATACTTCCGTGGTGCGTATTTACTGCGTTCAGGCGAACTACACCGGATTATTTGCTGATGACTCAAGAAAGCCCTGCACTCTCAACAGATCTCCCGGCGGGTAGGGGCGTACGAAGATGAAGGGGGGTGGGAGGGGAAGGCCTATGCTTCAGCTCCACGTGTCCCGAAATTTTCCACCTGCCTGTGGTTCCACGTGCCGTCTCGTAGGCGCCAGTAAAGTGCGCTAGGCGGGGGTGGTGTGAGGGGGTGATGGATGTGAGCCAATGTCATGCTATAATCCCTAAACCGGCACGTGACAAGTTTAACCACTACATCACCACAGCCCCTTGTGAAACACTGTAAAATTTGAGTATAAAAATGAGGTCATAGACAATACTGAAAGTAGGAACAGTACAAAAAAATGTTCTAGTCATTTGTCTATGCATTTGGTAGTTTTTTTCGCTTCATATTCTTGTGTTGTTTTTATAATTTTTTAACAGTGTAATAATTTTTTTGACGAGTTGAAAAATTTTGTGTGCGAAAATATTAGTTGGTGGTGTGACAACGTTGCACATTGAGTCGATACATACAACGCTAATATAGCTAGTGACATACGCAATGTGTTTGTTATAAATTAATTTTTACTTTCATTGTTTTCAGATATGCAATTTGTTGATTGCTAAAGACTTAATCTGTGTGTGTGTGTGCAGCACCTGTGTGTGGAAAATTCATTTGAATTATCCAATATACAGTAAAGCACCACTTTTACGAACATTTCATTATAACAAACAACTGTTTTGGTCCCAACAAATGCCTATGCTTTTCAATGGATTTTTCTTCCATTTTAATGAATTTTTATGTTAAGACTTTTGGCATATTAATAAAATATTCACCTTAACGAACTGTTTATGACTCAATTCCATACTAACGTCATAAATTAATATTTTTTTCCTCCGTAAAATAACAGACCATTNATAAAACAACAGACCATTTTGTAAAATATTGCAATGTTTACAAATAAACGTGTCGCCACCGCCCCATAGCTATTCCACAGATGTTAATGTGACTGGAGATGATAAAACCATGGTCGATTGTCACACAAAATGGCGTTTTGGTACATGAAGCACTTGTGGCACGGCGGGTGTGCGAACTACGTAGCATCTTTCTCTTGCACTGCAGCGAGATGCGAGATCATTTTATCATGTACGGCATTTGTGGTCTATGTGACGTTTGTTTACGAGCAGCCCGAAGGTTATGTTGTTTTTGAATATGAATAAGTTACAGCACCTCTAGCATGCCATTTAAACTGCTTCGGTATGCTGTGAAATCTGATAAAAGCTGNGAATATGAATAAGTTACAGCACCTCTAGCATGCCATTTAAACTGCTTCGGTATGCTGTGAAATCTGATAAAAGCTGAGTGAAATGTTATGATGCAATGCAATACGGGTTATGTTGCTTTTTAATGCTAATAAATAATTTTCTGTTGAAAATAAATCATCTTCAAAAATTGTAGTGAAAAAAATTTTGTGAATTTTTTTGGTGAAATATTAGCTACTCTTGTGTGGTTTATAACTGTTACATAACCTGAAATAATACACTTATCCCTAGACGTTTTTAGATAGGCCTACTATATTGTAGTAAAACATAGTTATGCTCCTGAAACTGGAAACCATATACAAGCTGAAATGTATGTTGTATATTATAATAAACATCCAAGAAGTAATGAAATTATCAATACACTGAATGTTCATGAGCATCTGACCTATAGTGCGAAAACATAGCAGTGCCAGAATGCAAGGACAAGGGAAACGGAAGATCTCCGAGAAAACCCGCCGACCAGCGGCTAGAAATTATTTTATAAAAAATTAAACTGAAAATGTTTTTAGCATGCAATTATGTTCCTTATGATTAAATAAAGTAGTTAATACATTAACGATGAGTTGTGTAGCCATAAAGGTCTTATCCACCTCATTCAAAATTTCTGTGTAGGTGCTTTCACTACAATGAACTTCACTTTAACAAACAAACAACATTTCAGGTCCCTTCGAGTTTGTTATAGTGAAGTTTTACTGTATTTGGTAAATTTTGGATGTGTAGAGCATATGTGACGACCTTGTATAGGCTGATGTGGTCATGTGTTTTTGTTTCCAACACATTATCTTTGTTCGTCATCCCTGTATCAATTGGTGATCAGCAGGTTATTAAGAATGTGTAAAATCTTTAATGGTCAAACAATTGTTGAATGTAATTTTTAGTGACGTTGGTGAACAATTTATATGATTGAAATGGTATTGACTGTAGCTGACATTTTTAAGCTTTTTTAATATAAGAATTTTGCAGGGACTCCAGATAGTATACAATAATTAGTCGGTCGATAAATGTGAGTTTGATAGAGAATCCATTGTATGGCATTTTTTTTGCAGACGTAAGAAAATAATTATTCAATGTGCTTACTGGTAAAAACTATAGTATTTTTTTGAGGTATTTTTTACTGTACTAACATGTAAATGGTGGGCAGGGAAATTCTCATCAAAATGTCTGAAACCAAAGGCAAGACAATTGGAGAAATTTTAACCTTTCATCTAGAAAGAAATCCTATCTTTGCATTCAGGCATTTACCAAATTTTGGTGCACAAAAATGGATCTGTACAAATAGAATGCCTATTGCTAATAGAATCTGATTTAGAAAAATTTACTCTTCATGAAAAAAGTTAAAACAAGAAATGGGCAGACATAATAACATGCAGAAATGGGGGTTAAATTTTGGATGTTTGCAAACTCTGCAGAAGTGGAAAAGACAAGCTCAAGTACTGTTAGGTGGTACATGTGGGTAGAAACACACACAGTCTGATGATAAACTTTTATACGTGGGCCGCCTTCCATCANACTGTTAGGTGGTACATGTGGGTAGAAACACACACAGTCTGATGATAAACTTTTATACGTGGGCCGCCTTCCATCTCCGCTGATGAGCACTGTGGACACTGATAGTTCATCAGTGTTCTCCAGCAGTGAAGGAGCAGCCAGCATTAAACATTAAATATATTGTTTGTCAGCAACTTCATAGTTTCGGAACGCACAGCAGTGGTATCCATTAAAATTAAATTATGAATTTAATGATCTCATTTCTTTTGTTAAAATAATTCTTACGCATATAAAAACAGTTATTCATAATTGTTTGACTAAAGACTGGGCAATTTTTTCAACAACATATAACTCTGTTTGGAGTTAATTTTTGCGCTGCTTTTGTTTGGAATTTTAGTAAGGACTAGGGCTGAGCCGATACCGGTACCAATATATCAAAACCTGCTGAAATCATAATTATCAGAATTGTGCGCAATTCATGTTTAAATCGCCGATATTATAACCAATATTTTACCCTAAAAATCTAAGCTGATGCTGTTTTTAACTTGCCATAATTCGAGTGACTTAGCTCACTATTTGGTTTTATTAAAATAATCACTATTTTTAAATTGATTTTTACTAAAGTACCCGACTGGCTCTGTTTATTTCCAAAGCAAAATTAGGCATGTTTTGCACGATTGTTTACAAGACATGTATACAACAAAACAATAGTAGCCACCATTCGCATTTACTGAATTTTATCTATGGAGGCAAGCTTGCATCATAAACAAAACTTAACATTTAATCTGCCTAACACATATATAATATTAACAATAATTAATATTTACGATTATCTCCAAAAATATTTTGTCTTAATTGTTTCACAACAAACCGCAAACACGGCGACATAAAAAAAAACTTATGTTATCTTGTAATGTTGGGTATATGCTGCACATTACTGCCGCCTAGCGGCAACATTCCGACAGTTTGCCTATTTTTTTGTTTGTTTTGTTGGTTTGTTTGCTGTTGCTGTAGTAACATGACTGTATTAGGTTAGGGTTCGAACGTGGTGAAATTATTTACGTGTGCCAGTAATAAACAAATGATATGGCGGGAAGGAANCCAAAGCAAAATTAGGCATGTTTTGCACGATTGTTTACAAGACATGTATACAACAAAACAATAGTAGCCACCATTCGCGTTTACTGAATTGTATCTATGGAGGCAAGCTTGCATCATAAACAAAACTTAACATTTAATCAGCCTAACACATATATAATATTAACAATAATTAATATTTACTATTACCTCCAAAAATATTTTGTCTTAATTGTTTCACAACAAACCGCAACCACGGCGACATAAAAAAAACTTATGTTATATTGTAATGTTGGTTATATACTGCACATTACTGCCGCCTAGTGGTAACATTCCGACAGTTTGCCTATTTTTTTGTTTGTTTTGTTGGTTTGTTTGCTGTTGCTGTAGTAACATGACTGTATTAGGTTAGGGTTCGAACGTGGTGAAATTATTTACGTGTGCCAGTAATAAACAAATGATATGGCTGGAAGGAAAAGTGATTAGTGGAATTTCTTTGTACCATAAGCAACACGCAAGAATGCAAATATTTTTACAATATTTGCAAATGTTTGGTTTCGAGAGGCGGTACATCATCAAGGTCCTATAGTACCACAAACTTAAAACGGCACATTGAATGTACGCACCATTTGAAGTGTTATGTTTTTTTTAAGAGTTTCATTGCTTAATGACATGCTTTAGGAGGTTATGTTTGTCTTATAAATATGCTTAAGCTTAATATGTGGTTTCTAGATTTCTATTTATCGTAATAGTTAGGCCTATCACTGACACAGTAAAAACTAAGACAATTAGAATTTAATGTGGCTAAATGTTTTAAAAATAAGGTTTTTAATTTTTTGAGACATGCAATAATGTTATTTTTCCTTGCCAAGGTAGTATCGGTATTGGTATCTGCAATATCGGAAAAGTCTCAAAAACCATATCATCTCACCTCTAGTAAGGACTACTTTTTATTTGATGATCCTGCCATATGTACATTTTAAATATCTCTGAGAACCTACGACAACTTGAATTGCCCCCAAAAATTGTGTTTCGCTGACACTGTATAACCTCTGCAGCGTCAGTAAACTAAGTGCTTTCAGTATTCCATATAGCCTCATGCAGGGTGCCGTCCTGCGGCATGCAGAAATGAGTGCCAGTGATCATCAGTGCTCGTCAGTAGTATCAGGACAATAGCTGATGTTACTCAAATTACTTGCTAGTGAAATCAGTGAGTAACGGAAGGCGGCCACAGGTGTACATTTGTCACGTGCTGCTTGTTGGTCCAGCTTGCAAATGCCACGTCACTTGCCACTTGAGGAAACTGGTTCTGTTAGTGAGAAGTCGTAATTGTGCATAAGTGGGTAGTAAAAATTATTTACAGCCGTTTTTCTCATTAAGAAGAATATTGGTATGGATTAAGAAAATACTACTGCGGTGGTTTTAAAGCTTCTGAGGATAAGTACACTGTATTGAGTGGGTAAAATTTTGCCAAAAACTTTTTTTGAGTGTGAACAGTGCTTATGGTTCAAGCGTTTTACATCTGGATACTCTAATACAGTTTATGTGAGCTCAGGCTTATTTCATACCTTTATGTTAGTGCCAAGATAAAATTTTGCTAAATTACGTGACATGTCCAAATAATTTTTGAAATACTTAACATGTTTTTCCTGTAGATCAGATTAAAATTTTGGGGATCATCTCACTGTATGTGTACACACACATAACAAAGTTTGAATAACAATATCCACAAATGTCAACCTCTTTGTCATTTTTAAGATAGTTATAATGTGGTCCATTTGCAGCCAAATTTATATTGGTTTATGAATTTTATATTAATTAAACCAAGCTTTCTTCTAAGCATCTGGAGACTTACATGCGTTGCTCATTTTATATAATTTTCATACTTTTTTTGTTTGTGTTTTCAATATTGTTAGCATACTCTGGCTTGGGTTAACAAATTGGCGTGCATGATATCTGCTTGCAGGTGTGTGGCTTCAGCTGGTAAGCCTGCTAGAGGGTAACCGATTCAGCAACCTGGGGTTGCGGAGGTTGTTTGAAGCCAGTGGAAGCGACATGCGGAAGACCATCCACAACTTGCAGTTCTGGGCGCAGATGAGTGGTGGATGTGTTGACTCGAAAGAGAGGCTACGAGCCCTTGCAGACAGCCCGCAACTGCCAGAGACTAGCGTCGGCACAGAGGATGACTCAAAATTGGTGTGGGCGTCAAGCAAAAATGTGGATGAGAGGGAGGCTGAGCCGGCTCCCGTTTGTGATGTGGTGTTGTCCTCGTCTTTCAGAAACCTTCCCTTACCTTGCTCTGTGTTGGGGGTGTTATGGTGGAATGTTGGTTCTCTGCTGGGGGTTTGCGTGCCACGGAACCAGAGATTGCCAACTACTGGTGGGTCAGCCGAACAGGACAATTTCTTCTCTGAATGCTGTACAACGGAAAACGAGGAAATTGATGCATTGAAGAAGTGTAATGTAGAAATTGTACAGGACAAATGTGGAGATAGTGTTGATATTGATGAGGAGTTGCAGTCTGTAGCTAGTGATGAGTGCCCAGAAAAGTGTTCACCAGGAGATACCCAGAATGCAGATTCCAGACAGAGTCCCCAGAGAAGTAGCTTACGTANGATTCCAGACAGAGTCCCCAGAGAAGTAGCTTACGTACGCAGGTGGACTCGCTAAGCCGTCTCATGGATGACCTGTCTGACGCATGCTTCGTATACTCCAGTTGCCTGCGACACGATGCTATTGACCTGGAGCCATGCATGCGACCTTGGGAACAGACAGTGAAGGACAGCATCTCATTGAAAGATGATGATCGCGTGTGTAGTTTCTCAGAGAAGAACACTTCAGATGGACTTTGTTGTTACTTATTTCAGGAGAGTGTGGAGCAGTGTAGGGTTTCGTTAGCACGTGCTGCAAACAAAGAAAGCGAACTTCATAAACTTGACTGGGCTGATGCTCTTCCTCCTCCAGCTGAAAAGTTGAGGTCAGTGTACAGGAATTCCATTTGTAAAATGGGATAATTAAATTAAGGACTGCACTTAATTGGGAGGATTGCCCATGAGTGTTACAAAATCAGTGAACCACTGAGAATATTAGCCAGAGTGTCGGATGTGATAATGCGTCTTTACCCAAGGCACTGAACTCTCATATCGTTGTGTGCTGTGGTGAGACCATTTGCATCCTACCTTGGTAAACTGTGTTTAATTCCTGTTGGGGCCAAACTTACATTTTAATGTGTGGGAAACATGGTGGATTGTAAAGTTCAGCTTTCTCACGTTACCTATTTCCATTTCCAGCTTCTAGCATTGATTCACAGTTTAATTCTCATCTCAATTCTCTCACATCGCTGCTTAAGACTTCAACTTTTTACCACCACCCAAATGTCACTCTCACATATAGTTTGTAGCAAAGTTCAGTGAAACTAAGTGTTATAGTTCTGCTGCATTCCTATTTGTTGATTTTTCAAATACAGCAGTGAAAAGATTTTTTCCCCTTACATAGATAACATTTTGAAAGTACCANACGCAGGTGGACTCGCTAAGCCGTCTCATGGATGACCTGTCTGACGCATGCTTCGTATACTCCAGTTGCCTGCGAAACGATGCTATTGACCTGGAGCCATGCATGCGACCTTGGGAACAGACAGTGAAGGACAGCATCTCATTGAAAGATGATGATCGCGTGTGTAGTTTCTCAGAGAAGAACACTTCAGATGGACTTTGTTGTTACTTATTTCAGGAGTGTGTGGAGCAGTGTAGGGTTTCGTTAGCACGTGCTGCAAACAAAGAGAGCGAACTTCATAAACTTGACTGGGCTGATGCTCTTCCTCCTCCGGCTGAAAAGTTGAGGTCAGTGTACAGGAATTCCATTTGTAAAATGGGATAATTAAATTAAGGACTGCACTTAATTGGGAGGATTGCCCATGAGTGTTACAAAATCAGTGAACCACTGAGAATATTAGCCAGAGTGTCGGATGTGATAATGCGTCTTTACCCAAGGCACTGAACTCTCATATCGTTGTGTGCTGTGGTGAGACCATTTGCATCCTACCTTGGTAAACTGTGTTTAATTCCTGTTGGGGCCAAACTTACATTTTAATGTGTGGGAAACATGGTGGATTGTAAAGTTCAGCTTTCTCACGTTACCTATTTCCATTTCCAGCTTCTAGCATTGATTCACAGTTTAATTCTCATCTCAATTCTCTCACATCGCTGCTTAAGACTTCAACTTTTTACCGCCACCCAAATGTCACTCTCACATATAGTTTGTAGCAAAGTTCAGTGAAACTAAGTGTTATAGTTCTGCTGCAATCCTATTTGTTGATTTTTCAAATACAGCAGTGAAAAGATTTTTTCCCCTTACATAGATAACATTTTGAAAGTACCANTCCTATTTGTTGATTTTTCAAATACAGCAGTGAAAAGATTTTTTCCCCTTACATAGATAACATTTTGAAAGTACCATTCTTTCATCATATTCTGTAATTTCTTGTTTTTGTAAATAAGTGCAGAGGAATAATTTTCAGTTCAGAATGAAACTAGAAGTTTCAAACACATTGTAAAACAGGGAAGCACTTTTGTATGCATGTGGAAATTAGGGGCCATAATATTAAAAATAATTTTCATGGCACATTATAGCATTCTGCTTGCACTTAGCAAGTAGAGACTTGCACACACCAGATGTATTGCTCTGTTCTGGNAGAGACTTGCACACACCAGATGTATTGCTCTGTTCTGGATCAAACCTACAGTAATTTGCATTGTTTAAAAGTAGACAGAATACACAAGTGTACTCGCAGGGCGTTACTTGTGAATACACACACACACACGCCGGACGAACACATTTTCCATGCGGACATGCAGTCTCAACATTTTGCTGGCTAGACCAGTTTCATCAGGTGGCGAGTGGTAGCACACTGCAGTCTGTTGATTGGTGATTGTCAAACAGTGAACCTAGTGGCCAGGAAGCAAACTACGGCGAGGTGGGAAATTTGAAATGTGGTGGAGGGGTTGGGTTTCTTACATTTAAGCTATAACTGTGCAACAGAAAATCTTATTTACCAGCTGTGGCAGAGTACGTTTGCCTTGCTACCAACACTCTCAGACAGAGAATGAATTGCCACAGAGTGGACATCAAACAAGCCGTAGTCGGGGTAAATGTAAATTTACAGGAGAAGCCAGTTGCAGCACATGCAGCATCTCACGACCAGAACTTTGACTCCTGTTATACAACCAGAGTGGTGAGGGCCCTACCACCTTCTAATAATAGCGCATAATTGCAACACTGGGAATTGGCCCACCAATACATCACCAAATTCAGTCAGACACCTGGCCTAAACATAAGGTAACCCCTCCGCCACATTTCGAACTTCCTGCTTCACTATAGTTTGCCTCTTGGCCGCTAGGTTCAATGCTCGCTAACCATCGCTCAACATATTGCAGTGCGCTACCACTTGCTGCTTAGTGAAGCTGGCCTAGCCAGTGAGACATCGCGACCGCGCATCGGCGTGTAAAATGTGTTTGTGTGAGCTCTGCATGCGTGTGTGTGTGTGTGTGTGTGTGTGTGTGTGTGTGTGTGTGTGTATTTTCACGAATACTGTCCTGTGAGTACTTGTGTATTTTGTCTCCTTTTTATAAGGATATAGCCTAGTAGTCCATTCCTGCTATATCTTATAATGCAATTCATAGTTACAATACAATATAATTTGTGGTGTGTTAACTGTGAAGCATAAATACTTTGTGCTTTACGTACGTGAGTATGCCATGAGGTAAAGTGTTTCTATGCTTGGTAGGTGGCGTGCACAAAAGCATAAGGCAGACGACTCAGCATTGGCTGCTGTTTCTTTGAGCTCCCATCTTGACCGCAGTGCTGTGGCATTGGACTACAACCCATTGCTGAGAGCTATTGGTCGCCAGGAGAAAAGCCGCCTGGCAGTCAATGCAAAGAGGAAGAACAGGTTTTTCCATTACCTGAAAGGACTTGGCATCGACACCACAGAGTCTGTTCTTAACCTTATGTGCTCCTCCTTCGAAGATTCGTAGTAATAGTATAACTGTTATATTGCATCCCCATTTTTGATGCTATAACGGTTTTGCACTATATTTAATGTTATTTTTAATGCTCCCAAAGTGTAAATAGTCTCCTATATTTAAAGAATTTTCCTGGCACTTTTGTAAGTACTAAGTTGGGTTTTCAGTGCTATTTTTTGTATTGAAAGAATTTTTGGTTTAAGCCATATCTTTCACAGCCAGTAGAGGCTTGTTCCACCTATGAACTTGGTCAATTAATCTTGTAATCAAACNGCTATAACGGTTTTGCACTATATTTAATGTTATTTTTAATGCTCCCAAAGTGTAAATAGTCTCCTATATTTAAAGCATTTTCCTGGCACTTTTGTAAGTACTAAGTTGGGTTTTCAGTGCTATTTTTTGTATTGAAAGAATTTTTTGTTTAAGCCATATCTTTCACAGCCAGTAGAGGCTTGTTCCACCTATGAACTTGGTCAATTAATCTTGTAATCAAACACATCTTTTTTAAAACTGGAAATAAATATGTGATCAGCTGTGGTTATTTAGCAAATTTAATTTCACTTTCATTTTGAAAGTATAATGCTGTAGACATGTACTTTGTGATATGTGAAAAGAATGGAGATTATGGGCAGGTTGGTTCCGGTTACTAGTCCTCAGTTGTGCCGATTCTTGGTGTTTAGAGCGCCTGTCAAAATCTCTGTTCTACTGCGACTGAAACAGTCAACACAGTAGTTATGTAAACAACAGAAGGAGTATATGAAGTGGGAGATGAATTACCACCATGTTCCTATTAACTGCTGATAAGCAATATTTTCATATTTAAACATTGGTTAACATTTTGTTATCTCATTTGTAATCAAAAATAGTGTCCATATATGTTGTTTACAACTGTTATGGCAACAAGTACAAAATGGACAACATTGGCGGACAATGGAAAATGAAGCGTTCATGGTGAACTGGAGCTATCATTTAATAACAGAATTTTTGGTGCAATTTGGTGTCATATCTGTGGTGTCCACAAAAATAAATAATTATCTTAGAAGTTATTTGCTGTATACACACATTAAAACTATTAACACTCTTCCAGAGCTTACGTTCAAATAGCAAAAATATTGTTTTTGAAATAATACAGTATATTTAATCAAGTATAAAATCGAAAAACTTTTTGTTGCCAATTTATTAGTGTACTGTATTATTGGATAAAGCTACTAAATTTGTGCAAAATAGTTTGAGTTTCTTTCTTAGGCATGAATAAAAATAGGTTATTTTAATTTTTTTTTTTTGCATTTTAGCATTGTATTTCTCTTTGAAATCAGAAATACTTAATATGAAAGAAAAACTTGAAGCTTTTGTAAAATGTTATCTGATATTTGTACTTATGGCAGTAAAAATCAAGAAAAATAATTGAGGACTGAGAACCAATTTTTAAGAACCCTTACCGTGCCGAGAACATGAATAAATGATGAAAGTGACCTATCCTTAATTGAGATAATTTTTTTTGTGTGAACCTTGTTGGTTTAGACGAAGCAGATGTTACATATTTAAAAATTATATGCTGAGTTTCCTTCTGAAGTTATTCTACCATATTGTGTGATACATTTTTGAGCAGTGTTGAAAACGTTTATCTAACTCAATAGATACAGAACGTAATGCTGCAATAATACTTGATAAGTTAGTTGGTTGTCTGTCAATAGTAGTTAATTTTCCAGTAAAGGAATGTGTCATTGCCAAGAATTATTTTAAATAAATCATTTTAGAGCCTCTCGCTTGATCCCATTCACATTTCAAAAGGGTATTTTGTAATTCTGATTTGTTCTAAGAACTCTGTTGTTGGGTAGGGTTATAAAGTGCAGGGAAGTTAATGTTTTTTAAAGGCGGAGGGGTGGAGGAGGAAAACATTAAACCTAAGTGGTGGTGCATTAATCATGGGAATACAGCAAGAAGAATGATTGATGGATGGGTAGATTATGAATTACATGTCCATAAACACCTACAAAGATGCATGCACATCATGCTGTTAACAGAAATTATAATGACAATGCAAGAATACCTACATCACTGCAGTTGCAAATTAGTACAGTGGAATATCTCTGTTTTGACCCCTTAAGGAACGGTGAAAAATTCAGTAAAAAATACGAGAAAATTTGAGGGTGATATGTTGAAGAATAATTTTGGTGCACTTTTTTTTGGTCACTATGTGTTGTGTTTCTCTTGGTGAACACCGTACTGCAAGCAGTGCATATATAAAAATAGATACCACCCCACCCCTAGGCTGTAAGCCCTAGTCAATACCAATTCATTCCCCCCCCCCACTTCATAATCATCTACGGGTTTTCCCGCACGTAATGCGGCTATTGTATGATACGCCTTCATGATCTTGCTTGTTTGTGGATGTGCTAACTTTCCTCCTTGTGAATTTCTTAACTGAGCCCACAGTAAACAAGGCTAAAAATAAATTAATAAATTATGACTTGGACATGTACTGTATTTGGGTTTTGCAAGTATTTACAGGCACAGCACATGGTAGTGTGTTCAGAAAACACTTGTAGGATGCACTTAGAATGGAGACATACAGATGCCTGATGTTCTCCTTAGGAAGATCCTGCCACAGCTGGCACACCTGGCCCTCCAAATCTGCTGCAGTTGCCACTGGCTGAAGTTGTCATTGAATCTGTTCCCAAACATTTTCGATGAGTGTGAGGTCTGGGGACTTGCTTGCCAAGGAAGCATGTTGACATCACGAACGCAGGTCAGAGATAACTGTGCTGTGTGAGGCTGGGTATTGTTCTGCAGGAAAATGGGTGACCAAGCTGCACCAGGAAGGGGAGCACACATGGTCGCAGACTTTCCTGGACGTATTGCCATGCTTTCAGGGTTCCTTCAATCACTACGAGTGGGGTGAGGGAGTCGTAGGAAATGGTACCTCACACCACGACACCTCTCATTACGGTGATGTGCCGTTTACAATGAAGTGTGGATCACGGGCTAGCCAGGACGCCTCCAGACTCAAATTTGGTGGTTGTCTATCCAGACAGAACCGCGTTTTGACGCTGAACACGACTCGTTGTCAGTTCGCAAGCTCGCATGCTGCCCTTTCTCGTTAGAAGGTGTGCTGGGTGGTGCTCAGGTCGTAGTGGTAGAAGTTGTTAGGAATGTTACAACAACAGATCCTGCTCTACTAACTGTCTGGATATGGTACTAGTGGACACAGGCCTATCCCTGCTACCATGACATGTCGCTGGATGGTGCACAGCGATGCCTGTGGAGTGCTTGCAGCCTGTCACACAATGAAACGTATCTTCCCTGCTGGTGGTCTGCCGGGGTTGACCAGAGCCTTCTCAATGGGTGCGTGTACCCCCCTGTTCCCACTGCATCCAACACCGATTTACAGTGTAGGCAGAACGATTCAGTTCAAGAAGTGAGCAATACTTCAAAATGTCCGTCATCTTCTCGGAGGTCGATGATGCAGCCTCTCTCAAACTCATCTGGCTGGGCAAAGGGTTGTGGAATGGGCCATCCGCACAAGCAAACCACATTAAAAGCAAATGGGTCACATGGAGTGGGCTATGATGATTGTGGCAGACTTTGTTGTAATAGTGCGATTTGTTCCTGGCGACCACTTTTTTTTGCAAACGAGTTATCCCACTTAGTTCTTTGGACTCAGATTTGGTTGTGTTTTTGATTAGATTTTGTAAACATTTATTGACAACCTGTGCCATTTTTTTTAAATTTTAAGCTGACTTGCAATTGAAATAAAATGAGTAAATCGGGTCAGCTTGTCGTTAATTAAAAAGTACATAACCTCTCCTGTGAAGTTACAGGAAATAAATCAAAACTAAGTGGTGGATCAGTATTACTACCAAGCCATCAAAAATCCCTTCCAACACAATGAATTTATTTGGAAGTTAAGTAAACAAAAAAATGTCATCATGGCCCTTATCATTAAATATCAGTAATGTTGGTAAATGCAGCGATGACAGTGGAATTGTGATGTGTTTGAGGTATAGGTTAAAAATTTTCCAAAACAACGATTATAACCAACCCTTGCTAACGGCTCTATTCAGGGAAACCGCGAGGGGTCATATCTGTCGGGTTCTACTGTACTTTGTGCCAGCAATCGTATGTAGCCAATCATACTTCCACAAGTGAATGCTGATAAATTTACCATGTTTCAGTGTGACAGTTGTCATATTACTAAGTAACACAGTTTCTGTCGTCTTATGTTGCTATTTGTGTACTATTTCCACATTTACAGACACACTGTAAGGGTAGAATAGGGATGGTTCCGTTCTACACGCCATGGCCGATTCATTTCCTGTTCCTGCTTAAGTAACTTGTGCCATCTCTAATGACCTCACAGTCGAAAAGATGTTAAGCCTACCTACCCAAGTACAGGATACAGAAAATTGCCAACCTGTGTAGTAACTTTGGATAATCGTAGTGGAGTGTGTCTTAAACTGAAGTTTTATATCAGCGGACACAATATTCATTGGTGAAATCGTCCACGAGGGATTTTCTACACCCTTCTGTATACATTTCAAGATTCTGTATGTGTTTTGTAAAAAAGAGCTTTTTAACTTATGACATGTCTGATTTTCAGTGCAGAAATGCTGTATTAGTAGAGAGTATAACTTTAACTTATTATTGTCGCTACAGTGTACTATATAGTGTTTAGTGCAATTTTTACGTGTAATAATAGATGAAATATATTTATTACAAGTGTTATTGTAATTGATTAAAAACATAGGGTTGTTTTATTTTTGCATACTATAAATTTTGAAGTCAATGTTTTTGCTTGAACAGTTGCAATTGATGGTCAATGGTTTTTGAAGAGAGATGTGTTTCATCAAATTACAAGCCACTCAACAAAATCTTATAAATATTAGCAGACTGCTTTATACAGAGGAAAATATAGGGATGGATAAATAAAGTATTACTTTCTAACATTTTAATGCATTTGAGGCGTAGTATACTTAACTTCAAAGAATTTGGCCACATGAAACATTTCAAATGTTTAGATAAAATACTGCTTAATTACATGTTGAAAAAAAAAATTGGAAAAATTCATTTTTCCTGTAGATTAAAGCAAAAACGTAGGACTCGTAATATTTTTCTATATTATGGTAAATACTGTGCGAGTTTTACACTAGGAGCATGTGAGTACACATTTGTGAATTTTAGTCATGTTTGGGAAAATTTTTTTTGTAAAGTTCCCAGTTTCGAATGCAACTAGAGTTTAATGCAGGATTTGTATGAAGTATTTATGGTAATATGTTACTGATAAAAGTTGTGCTTGGGGAGATAGTTTCTGATACTGTACATTGATTAATAATGTGCATGAAATAAACTTTAATTTTGACCTTACGCTGCTGAGAAAGATGCTGTAGTGTTGTAATACCGACTCCAGAAATATTAGTGCACATATAGCTTTATGAGCTTAGAAATAAAATCCCCTCTAGGGCGAATAAAGTCTGTTGCTTTCTGTTGAGGGTTAACCTTGTTTAGGCTATTCACGGTTAAGTGAACACTTTTGGAAGCCCTCTCATTTGGAATAATAGTCTGTAAATTGCAAGTAACTTGCTAGGCTACCAAAAATATATAAAAGGACAGGAATTCAAGTACTCTCAGTGTAGTACTTGAATAGTATGTGGCCATAACTGGTCACATCAATAACCTACAGGACAAACCATTTGCAGCACATGCAGCATCACACAACAAAGATTTTGATTCCTGCTACAGTACTAGAGTTGTGAGAGCTCTACCACCTTCAAGCATTAGCTCAAAACTCTGACACTGGGAATTAGCTCACCAGTTTATAACAAAATCCAGGAAGCCGCCAGGCTTCAACTTAAGATAATCACAGCTCCTAACCACACTCATCAGCTATACTGGCAATTTTTAAATTTTTCCGCCCCACCCTAGTTCCCCACCTGGCTGCTAGGTATACTAACATTGCCCTTCCACCATACTGCAGTGTCCTACAACTTGCCGCCTGATGAAGCTGGCTTAGCCAGTAAAAGGTAACGATCGCAGGAAATGTGTCGTCCTTTGTTTGTGCGCCTGTCGACAAGTACTACACTGTGAGTATTTAAATTCCTTTCCTTTTATATATTTTATTTAAGTCTAAGGCAACTGCCAAGTGTGGTGGAATATACACACTGTGTTTATTACGTACATGGCAATATTGATGTAAAAAGGTGGTTAAAGGATAAAAGAATGGTTGAAAGAAAAGAGTAACTAGGCCTTAAAAGTGCTCACTTTATCATGAATAGCCTATAGCACTGTGAACTTCATATCTTGCATCACAACCATCACCAGTTGTTATGTGACCTTATCATTAAGAGGCAAACATTCAAATTAAAAATATATGTATGCATATATATGCACGTGTGTATATATATGCATTCATGTATATATAAGTTTAGTGATGGGAGAGTTGAATTTTTAGTATCGAGTTGTCATGTTGTATGGAACTAGAGCAGAGTCAAGTTAGGTTGAATTCAGTATAAAATTTTTGAGTTAAAATCGAGTTTGCAGAATAAATCTAAATGTGTACGGGTATAACCCCCACCCATTATAACTTGGTCACCCTCATATAGTCATGTTTTGCCAGAATAAAGTTTGGTTTCTACCAATAGCTATTATACTTTGTTTGGTTCAGTCCACCACCATTTCCCATCATTGCCAAAGCTCAGAGCGAGGGTAGTTCGGGCCCTGCGAGGGGTCCTTGACAACCCAATGGTTATGTTATTTGAATACAGTGGGTTAGGAAAGGTTAGCCCTTTCCATCCACTACACCATAACAATTTGTAGTTGTGGAAGTTCCCCACCGCAGCTGCAACAAGGAGCCCGCTGAGTTACCGGATTCCCGATATTCACGGTACACTCATTAAATTGTCGTACGCGAAAATCCAAATTGTATCGCTACTTCGGGGATGCTAGTCCAATCTCTCGTGCACCGACTATAACACCACTTACCTTAGCAAGCCCGGTATCAATTTTTTTCCCTCCTCCCTTTAGTCATTCACATTACTACCCTTTTCCTCCTGCAGATAACAAATTACCATAATAGGAACGGTAATGTCAGTCATGGGATGCTGATTAAAAGAAAAAAATAGCTGTAATAGGGGTGGTGTGAAAGGGTAGCTTTCAGGCTGGTCTGTCAGCATGCCCTCGGGTGAGCGGNGAAGAAAAAAAATAGCTGTAATAGGGGTGGTGTGAAAGGGTAGCTTTCAGGCTGGTCTGTCAGCATGCCCTCGGGTGAGCGGACAAGCAGTCCACATTTAAGTCTCCCCCTCCATATACAAAATTTTAAAACAGAAATTACATAAAAAAATTATGAAAAGTGTATTGTATTTATGCATGTTTCTACCAAAGGTGCGACGTACCATAAGGTAGAGACCTTTCGTGTTGAAATAAGTAATATGGTTGTATGTATCTGTGTTGCACCGAGACAACCTTTACAATTTCCGGCCATGTTGGTGTTCGCCGGGCGTCACAGCCAGCAAGAGGAACTGCTTTGCCAGAAAGCAAAATGGCCTAAGTCACAAGTATAATGCCCATCCATTTCTGAGATGCCAATTTTTTTTAAAGGGGGCTTTGAGTATATACAATATCAGTACTTGAACTTCTTGAGATCACTAACAATAAAACTCTGAAATGTGCATATACTGACATTTTGTATGGTGTCTGTGCACATTCTTTTTTATTTGCCTAGTTACAGTATCATGCCAGTTCCAGTGCACATGTAAGGTTGTGCTTATCATCTTCCGTCCAAGGATTAGTCTGCTTCCATCACTACTTAAACAGAATATTTTATGTATTACATATTTGTAAAGGGCTTTAATTTAATCCTAAACTCTCAAAAAAAAAATTTTATTTAGTGGTAACAAATTTTGTTTTCCCATGAGGTAAAATAATTATGTGATGGAAAACTAATTTATTTAATTATGCACTGTATATCTCCCTCAGTTTATGCAGAAAATAAATAATTCTGATGATTCGTCTGTCAACACAATCAATTGTAGATATAAACAAAACATTAATCAAACAATCTGAGACAATTATATGCGAGCGCTTCACGATCTCATTGCTGGAGTGGCTCGTGCATCATTGTGCATCCTAGAGTTTTATAGCAGCCGTACATACAGATCATCACAAACATTAATAGTGTGTCAACACGTGTAGTATTTATTGTTTTTGTTCAGGTGCAACTTTAGTGGTTTAGCGAACATAAAATTATTGTTTCACGAGAGTTGATTGTTAGGTATGAATATTTATTTGTTTATAACCAAAAAGCGCCGTGACTCGAATGACAAGTCTAGCTTTGTTTGATGCGACTCAATTTTTTCGGGTCTCAACCCATTACTAATAAAGTTAAAAAGATAATATAACCCCTTTGGTGACTGGAGGCAGCTTCTTTGGAGACGATGCCAAATTATTACTTTTTTTTTTTTCTTCGTGATTTTGACAAATTTTTGTCCTGTTACACATTACAGTAACTGGTGGTTGTGGCGACATTAATCTCGGATGGCGATAGGGGCTGTGGTGGTGCAGTGGCTAGTGGGTTTGCCTCCCACCAAGATGAACTGGGCTCAGTTCCAGTGGGGTGGATGCTGGATTTTTGCTTGTGGGAATCATNCACGTGTAGTATTTATTGTTTTTGTTCAGGTGCAACTTTAGTGGTTTAGCGAACATAAAATTATTGTTTCACGAGTCACGAAAGTTGATTGTTAGGTATGAATATTTATTTGTTTATAACCAAAAAGCGCCGTGACTCGAATGACAAGTCTAGCTTTGTTTGATGCGACTCAATTTTTTCGGGTCTCAACCCATCACTAATAAAGTTAAAAAGATAATATAACCCCTTTGGTGACTGGAGGCAGCTTCTTTGGAGACAATGCCAAATTATTACTTTTTTTTTTTTCCAGTGATTTTGACAAATTTTTGTCCTGTTACACATTACAGTAACTGGTGGTTGTGGTGACATTAATCTCAGATGGCGATAGGGGCTGTGGTGGTGCAGTGGCTAGAGGGTTTGCCTCCCACCAAGATGAACTGGGCTCAGTTCCAGTGGGGTGGATGCTGGATTTTTGCTTGTGGGAATCATGCCAGATGGTGTTGCTGGTTGGTGGGATTTCTCATGATATCCAGCTTCCCACTCCATTGCATTCCAGTGCAGCTCCATACTAGCCTCGTTTCGCCATCCTCAGCTCTCAAGACCCCAATGTTAAGAGCTGGCTAAACCACTCTGCGCTGACTCTACAAGATGGCAATGGTGANTCCTCAGCTCTCAAGACCCCAATGTTAAGAGCTGGCTAAACCACTCTGCGCTGACTCTACAAGATGGCAATGGTGACATCCAAGATGACACTGTCGTAGAAATCTTTAGATTTTTCTGTTTATTGGGGGGAGTGGTGGAGTCCACCATGAACTGGGTGTTTTCTCGAGGTACTGAAGTTTCCACCTGTTCTGAATGTTGACTATATAGGGCAAAATGTGCACTTTAAACTATCTATGCGGCTGAAAACTGCTGATGTAGTGAGTCCGAAACAAGGCAAGTCCTTTCCTGTTGGCGTGGTAAAACAGACTTGGCCGCCAACACTAGCGGCCACAAGTGGTGCCACTGTACCAGCACGAGAAATTCAAAAGACAATGCAGTCTGGTACAACACAAATCCCTACATTTCTGTGTTTACAACTGTACATCAGGTCTGAACATCCTGACCACCTTGAAATAACAATTTCAATATGAGAATAGTAGGGGTCACAATTTTNCTGTACATCAGGTCTGAACATCCTGACCACCTTGAAATAACAATTTCAATATGAGAATAGTAGGGGTCACAATTTGATCGTAGGATGTTTAATCACTCCAAATGAGGCGTGGACACAGTCCACTCTGACAACACTGTCATGGCCTGGTTGTAGCTCTAAGGTGTCACTGCAAGAGGGAAGTGTGTCTTCCTTGACAAACACCAGCTGGTCGGGCACTGGCAATTTCCCATGTTTCAACCATTCAACCACTTTGTCCGTTCCTGCAGGGTATGGAGGTAGTCCTGGTAGTCTTTNCCACTTTGTCCGTTCCTGCAGGGTATGGAGGTAGTCCTGGTAGTCTTTCAATAAGCTGAAAGCGTGGGAGATAACTATTGGGAACATCCTTGAGGTTGAGCTCAGGTAGGGTTCCAATGTGTGGAGTGACCCGGAGTGAGAGCAGAAAGCTTGTTTGGGTCTGAAGTTAGTGGGCACAGTGATCTCGAGTTCCATGATTGCTCCGACTTTCACCACTGCAGTGTAGAGTTCCTCTTATGTGAGAATCGTCTCCCTGATGACAAGCTGGAGGTGAGTTTTAAAAAACTTCTCCATCTCCTATAGGCTGCCAAAATGAGGTGCGGAAGTAGGTTTGAAGTGCCACTATTCAAGAGTGGCTGCAAAGAGTCCATAACTGTATTTTGATGATCGGGTGATTAAAAAGTTGCTTCATATCCTCCAAATGATTGCTAGCCGNCAAAGAGTCCATAACTGTATTTTGATGATCGGGTGATTAAAAAGTTGCTTCATATCCTCCAAATGATTGCTAGCCGTGTCGAAAGTCATCCCACAATCACTGTTACTGCCAGAAAAACAAAATTGGACTGTACACTCGAATTACTTAAGATGCGAAATTAAAACATCGATTGGAAATGAGGTTGCCCGATCTAACCACCATGATGCTTCACGAACAACCGACTGCCTCCTGTCGGCGACCCAGGGTTGCCCCCTCTGATTCAGCACTGGATGCGATTCTGCCAACTGCGAAAACTACGAGAGGTGGCAGCATGGGAAATGCAAATATCGGATATGTCCAGCACGTGGGACGATGTCAATAGACACATCAAATTTATCCAATATACACACAGTCAGTAACACACGAAAATGGAGTATTCATATGTCTACAGGTCCAAATATTCCGCCCACCTTGAAATGTTCTATTTCAACAATTGAATGGCAATGGGCAAAGTTTCACCACAAGATGCTTGAGTTGTCCAGTGGAGGTGCGCATAGTTGCCACTCTTGTAATGCCACCCTTCCCTGGGTGAAACTCCAGGACTCGCCCCAAATGCCACAGTAAGGGCGCAAGCCTGTCTTCCTTGAGTAGCACGAGTTGATTGGCAGCAAGCTCAGGACCTTTGTCATGCCACTTCTATAGCTGTTGTAGAGTATGCAGGTAATCGTGGTGCCAACGATGCCAAAAATCCTGTTGTATCTTTTCTACCAGCTGCCATCGGTACAAGCGATTGAGGGGGACATACCTGAGGCCAGGTTAAGGCAGAGTAACCAAGAGTTCAAGGGCCAGACTATGGCCAGGTGTAAGGGCACCGAGATCGTTGGGATCATGGTTAAAAGTGCACAATGGCCTGGAATTCAACATTGCTTCCACCTGAACTACCACAGTATACAATTCTTCAAATGTTAAGATTTACNACAATGGCCTGGAATTCAACATTGCTTCCACCTGAACTACCACAGTATACAATTCTTCAAATGTTAAGATTTACTCCCCAATAACCGTGTGGATATGGGACTTGTATGATTTAACTCCAGCCTCCGAAAGGCCTCTGAAGTGAGGAGCAGCAGGGGGTTTTAAGTGCCAGTTGACACCAAGCTGGGACAATGGGTCCTTTACCATCTGTTGATGAGAAGATGATGCAACGAGCTGCCTGAGTTCCTGCAAACGATTGAGAGCCCCCAAAAAATTAGTGCCACATTCAGAGTAAATGTCGGAAGACCTACCTCGTCTAGCAAGAAAACATTTATACGCTCCAAGGAACACTTCTGTGGGCAGATAAGAAGCCAATTCAACATGAACTGCCTTGGTGGCACAGCACACGAAAATGCAGAGATAGACTTTCAAGATTGCTGCCCTGCCCACTAGAGAAAGTTTGATCATGGATGGGCCAGCGTAATCAACTGCAGACCTTGCGAATGGTTTGATTTGTTGTACCCTCATGGCTGGAAGATCTCCCATACGATGTTGACTACGAGAAGGCCTCTGTATAAAACAGTGGAGACAATACCGTAAACGGCGGGTGATGGCATCTTGGTCTGAAAATATTCAAAACTGTTCTCCCGCAGAATGCCGCAAAGAGTCTACACCCCAGGATGGTCGTTATTTTCATGATAATGGCTGATGAGGTCAGTCAGGGAGTGCAACTTAGGCAACAACATAAGGTGTTTATGCTCAAAAGGAACTGTAGATTGAGAAAATTGACCACCCACCCTTATCAAGCCATGTGCACCAAGAAATTGCACCAATTTCCTAATTCGAGGTGCAGTGCTTTGAGTTGAGCTCGCAGGGGCCAAAACTTGAGGACCTGATCCAACTAAGAAGGGGCATGGCATCCACTCAGACGTGTGGCATGCGAACTACGACAATTGTGTACAAAGCACAGTAGGAAACCGGTTACTCAAGAGCTTAGTAAGATGACTGAACTGTGTCATCAAGCTATCCAGATCCTGGAGCTGGGTTAGTGTGTTCACTGTCACAGCTTTATGTTTAAGCAATGTAGGGTTCACATCAGCTGCAACTACACTTGAAGTTTACTGAGGCCATTGCTCCAAGGAGTCTCTTAGCCATGATGGGTCTGTCCGCCACAAATGGTGATTCAGCAGATGAGCCGGCAAAAGACTACGTGAAGCACAATCTGCAGGATTGTCTTCGTAATGTACATATTTCCACCAAGATGGTTGGGTAAGGTCTAGGAGTTCACTCACCCTGTTGGTCACAAACGTTTTTAACTGGCATGAAGACGAATTAATCCATGCCAGGACAACTTAGGAATCAGCCTATGCAACGATGGAGGACAAACAAAGATTATCTTTAAATGTCACACTGACATGGTTGAGCAGACGTGCCAACAAGAGCGCACCACACAACTCCAAACG
Organism: Clitarchus hookeri; assembly: GCA_002778355.1. Taxonomy (NCBI): domain Eukaryota; kingdom Metazoa; phylum Arthropoda; class Insecta; order Phasmatodea; family Phasmatidae; genus Clitarchus; species Clitarchus hookeri. The sequence goes on from NQII01008346.1 coordinate 57,965, forward strand.
TGGCAATGATTGCACCTTGGCAGGTACACCTTGGACTTGTCCAATAACAGTTGAATGTCGATTTTACCATGAGGGCCCAAAATACGCAAGTAAACCACTGCTGCATAATCGATCTCAGAACCGTCTGAGAACCCATGGATTTTATAAACACAGCCTCCCGAACCCGTGATATACCTAGGAACTGTGATTGAAGACAAGTGACGAAGCTCTTGATTAAAAAGCCTCTAGCATGCTGCGATGTCAGATGGGAGAGTAGTGCCCCAATCGATAGTCTTCAGCCACAAAATCTGCAGATGATGTTTCGCGAACATAAGGAGAAGACTCGGCCATCCAAGAGGGTCAAAGATGCGTACTATGGTGGACAAAATAGTGCACCGGGTGGCATGACTCTGGCTGTTTTGAATTTTGGTGGCAAAGGTGGCACCAACACCTTGGCAATAACCTGACTATGTATCTAGGCTGAATAATTGTGGCATCTCCTCATCCACAGGAAGCCAGTCAAGTAGGAAGGGGTGATTGCTCATGAACTTTCGCCGCTTAAATACACCCTTAGCAAGACAAGAAATTAGCTCCCTCTCTTTGAAGGGCCAGTGCTGACTCAACTGAATGAGAACCTGTGACAATGTCATCAATGTAAGTGAATGAAAGGAAAACCTTAGACACATTAGGGAAATTGGCTGATTCATCCTTTGCCAACTAATTGAATGTGCGAATAGCTAGGTGCAGATGGTACTTCATATGTGACTGTTTTCAGACGAAAATCCTCGAATGGATCATTACCACAAAACCGCCATACGATGTGTTGATAGTCCTGATCAGGGTGAACCACAATTTGTCGATACATTTGCTTGATATCAGCGGTAAACACAACTGTATGTAATCGGAAGTTCGACACAACATCCACAATCTGTCGTTGCAACTTGGGACCTGAAATCAAGAGGTCACTGGGTGACCTTCCCTTAGAAACCTTGGCTGAGGCATCGAACANGTGAACCACAATTTGTCGATACATTTGCTTGATATCAGCGGTAAACACAACTGTATGTAATCGGAAGTTCGACACAACATCCACAATCTGTCGTTGCAACTTGGGACCTGTAATCAAGAGGTCACTGGGTGACCTTCCCTTAGAAACCACACAAAGCCTGGTGGTGGAACTCTCGGGCTTGATCACACAGTGGTGGGGGATATAGTAGGCTGAGGATGACTGAACTTGATCTGGAGGAATATTTTCCATATGTCCTGAGTTAAGGTAATCTGTCATGAATTCGGCGTTCATACCCTTTAAATCACTGTTCCCTTTGAGATGCCTCTCAAGACCATTCAGGCGATTTACAGCTTGGGGCTGGGTGGCTCCATTGTCATTTTGAGAAGTGCGAAATGGCAAGCACTGACTCTAACGACCGTCGTTATTTTGAGTTACAGCATCGATATATATTCTTTCACAAAGAATTTCCTCAGGTGACTTATGTTTGGTGATCGGAAACTCCTCAACTTCCCAGAATATTCCCATGACTTCCTCCAGAAGAGGGACGGAAGTGAGGAGAGACATACAGAATGACTTAGCAGGAGGAGAAACAGGTTCAGATGTCACCTTCCCCATCAAAACCCACCCAAACACAGACCCTAAAGCAACTGGTGGGCCCACAATCCTCCCTCTGGTCATCNCACCTTCCCCATCAAAACCCACCCAAACACAGACCCTAAAGCAACTGGTGGGCCCACAATCCTCCCTCTGGTCATCAATTGAGGAAGGAGGTCCTCAACAATAGGACGGTAAATGGGGCCAGGTGTGTCGAAGGAGGGATCTGCTAGTTTCAGGCTAGACACAGCACTACGAACGTCATAGAGGCCAGCTTGAAACTAAGAAAATTACCAACAACGCATGGTTAGATAAATACATCAAGAGCAAATTGGGCCCTGCACAGCNCAGCTTGAAACTAAGAAAATTACCAACAACGCATGGTTAGATAAATACATCAAGAGCAAATTGGGCCCTGCACAGCCTACTGGCGCAACAATGATAGATGAATTGCATGCGCTAGCAAGGCCAGACGGGCTGCCTCCACTGCAGCCCTGCCATGCCACCCAGCCAATCGCTGTACAAGCTACATAAACACGCCTTGTTCAGTCAAGGGGATCGGCCTACGATCGTTGGCAGAGTAGAAAGATCGAAGCAATCATAATAACGCTGCCTTTTAATTGAGAGCAGCCGCGACATTAAATATTGTTTACTGTAATTCACAA
>NQII01008346.1:60350-75935 GCA_002778355.1 Clitarchus hookeri
TGGTGAAATTACTGTCAGCAAGGATATGCAGAATGTTGAGGTCATACCAGAAGCCAGGCTCTACCTCCCCATAAGGATCCACCCGAGAGCTCAATTGAGAGCTATGGTCAAGCAAGTCTTCTATCTTCTCTCCAGTCACTAGTTGTGGGAAACAATACGCACCAAGCAACATATCCACTGGACGTGGTGTTGCAAAAGAAGGAACTGGTAGTTTTTAGGGCGTGAGACAGAAATACGAGCTTCATGTGGTAACTGAACATTTGGCCAGCGATTAGCAATTTGAAATAGAATGCAGTCTTCGAGAATAAATTATAGATCATATTTGCCGACTGGAATAATAATGACCGAGTTGTAGGACTTAGCAGTGTTNAGTCTTCGAGAATAAATTATAGATCATATTTGCCGACTGGAATAATAATGACCGAGTTGTAGGACTTAGCAGTGTTCAGCAATGTGTTGGATAAGTCCTCTTCAGGTAGGTACGCATCATTGCGAGGCAAACTTTGACACTGGAAACATCGCTCTGTGTTAATCTGGTCTGGCTTGTAGAGTCCAATAAGGCACGAAAGGTGCGTGTATGACCATGCACATCAAGAACTTGTACAATAACTGTTGACAGCAAAACTAGCTGGAGATATCACATTCGACTGCTTTGAACTCGGGTTCATATCTGAAGGCTGCGATAGTTCATCACTTCCATTGTCTGAAGTATGCTGCATTTATGCCCCTTCTGAAGTCTCACNATATCTGAAGGCTGCGATAGTTCATCACTTCCATTGTCTGAAGTATGCTGCATTTATGCCCCTTCTGAAGTCTCATCTTCGAAATGTAGAAGAGAATGGTAACGAGAACCACGCTAGCGACACGATGCTACAGTCGGGCAACTCATGTGATGNCTTCGAAATGTAGAAGAGAATGGTAACGAGAACCACGCTAGCGACACGATGCTACAGTCGGGCAACTCATGTGATGACCTGAGAAAGTTCAAACAAAGCTTGTGTTCTTTTGACTACAGAGTAGGGCCTGCCTCACCTGTGGGTTCAGCTGGATGAAATACCTACACTTAAACTAATGAAGTGCACCATTGAACAAATAACACAATGTTGTACTACCTGAGTTGGCCAAGAAGTTACTAGTAGATTTCTGTCGTAGAGTAGCAGCAGGCTTGCGAAAATATAAACTTGAAGGGTTCTTTATTTTAGCTACTGGCGTGACACCTGCCTTCCTACGGGACTGTGTCACTACCTCTTGGGATGAATTGACNGGTTCTTTATTTTAGCTACTGGCGTGACACCTGCCTTCCTACGGGACTGTGTCACTACCTCTTGGGATGAATTGACGAGTGAGGGTTGTTTCCTGTTGTGTTTGCAGTAAAAATTCTTTGTAATATACAAATAAATATGCATGGTGCTGTCAATTAAAATGAAATCTGTTTAATGAACTTTTTGTTTTCAATCTGTTAACATCAGGCAAGGAAAATCATTTTAAATGCTCACAAAATGGATAGCAAAATATTTCTNGGTTCTTTATTTTAGCTACTGGCGTGACACCTGCCTTCCTACGGGACTGTGTCACTACCTCTTGGGATGAATTGAGGAAGGGATGCTAAATACTGACGAGTGAGGGTTGTTTCCTGTTGTGTTTGCAGTAAAAATTCTTTGTAATATACAAATAAATATGCATGGTGCTGTCAATTAAAATGAAATCTGTTTAATCAACTTTTGTTTTCAATCTGTTAACATCAGGCAAGGAAAATCATTTTAAATGCTCACAAAATGGATAGCAAAATATTTCTNTTTTGTTTTCAATCTGTTAACATCAGGCAAGGAAAATCATTTTAAATGCTCACAAAATGGATAGCAAAATATTTCTAAACAATCAGTGCATACAAGTATGTTTCTTATTTGCCAAGCATTTGGAAGCGGTATAATTTTTTTCCTCGACCGTGGAAAGACCGTTGTAAAAGTTCCAATGCCTGATAACATGAAAAACAGTGAATGTTCAAAAGGATCATCCTACATACTACTATATTGTAACCAGCATGGTATGACATTTTCTAACTTAACATGAGGTTAACATGAACACTATAGAAATTTGATAGGCATGCGACATCAGCTAATATACACGTGTGAAAAAATAAGAAAGTTTGCAGCAAAAAATTTATGCTAGTAGATGGTAATATCAAATTACATTGGTCTGTATGTACGAGGTGGTATGGTGTTAACATAGCAAACTTTAACTTGGAAAGACTTGAATTCGATTCCGTGNTTGGTCTGTATGTACGAGGTGGTATGGTGTTAACATAGCAAACTTTAACTTGGAAAGACTTGAATTCGATTCCGTATCCTAAAATGGTGAATGAGTAGTCTAATGTCTTTAGTACACAAGGGGATAATTATATGCAAATAAGTTTCCTTTTAAAGAAAATGAGTCCAGCGATAACACACTTCACTCACAAACGTGAGTTTGAATCCTGGTCTGCTCAAACTGATTTTAGTGCTTGCCTGAACAACAGGTAGTTGTAGATGCTAGTATCCTTTCTTAATACTAGATGTTAAACCAAACCAAAAGAATGAAACATTTTTTGACGCACACGAGGTGGAATTACATAATTTTGAAAATTTTGTTTCCATGTTTTGAAGCTTTTCAAAATAATGACATCTTTGTAAGCATTATAAATAAAAAATGAGTTTTTGAACTTAATAATTCATATGTTTTCAAGGGAATGTTAAGTTCCGTTTTTACATGCGCAGCATATGTGGTTTGGCTCATACAGGATGGATTAAAATATTTTTTTTTTAGCAACTCTATGTATTCAGAATGGCATCCAAGGGCAAAAACAGTACAATTTTTTAGTCGCCTATGTCAATGAATGCGAACTAAGATGTGTAAATTAAAACAAGGCCTTACAAGTTCTGTGATGGTTCGTAGACTCTCTCCCGCCAAATACACTAAAACTCTTGTCAGTCACAGTCGTCCACGTGCTCTGGCAAGAACTCCCTTCGGCGGGTGGATTACTTGCTCTAATCGTTCCTGGATTATTCCGCTCTCACGCACGCCCAGAGACGACCTAATTGAGCATCGAGATGCTTCTCGCAAGGCAAGACGATCCCAAACTTTCTGGTAGGTGTCAAATGCCACCAGATGGGAGTCATCAATCAAGCGTGGTTCGGACGTGTCACACCTGCACCTCTCCTCGCATCATGCCAGCCCTTTCTGGACTGGACTTTTTCTGCCGTATGACTCACTCGTACTGCAGGCAGGCAACAGGCAGCCCAGAGAGGGCGCGGATATGGGATGATATAAAACTGCAGACCCGCAACAGTTTGTATTTAATTTTGCTGTGAGGGAGTTTTCCGACCCTCCTTATTTTGCATTGAAGGGCTGTGATAATATTATAGCATGTTTTTGCGAGCTAGTGGTTTGCCCCTCTTTACCCCCTCCCCCCCAGAGTCACCTGCAGCGTTTGATGTGACTGACTCATTTAAACAAAAATAAAAATCGGGGCTTGGCTGTGTTGGGAACACGTCTGCGTCAGCCGGTAATATTTTCTGTAGGATATGGTATTAAAATAAAATATAACGAAATTGATACTTGGCTTTTATGACTTGAATCGACAGATCTAGACGAGCTCTTTCGTTTGACACCAAAATAAATAAATAAATAAATATATATATATATATACTGCCAGGAAATTTTCGCCCACGCCCGAAATTGCCGCCAGTCGCCGTGGGCCCCCACCCGCGCTTCGCGCATGTGTGGCGCCAACTCAAGGTCATGTTCGCTTCGTAGTCGTATACCGCGATCGATCGAAATCACATCTAGTTTAGTTGTGTTATAACTGACGAAGTTATCCTGTCGGAGTGGGTCAAGTCACGTCGCCGATTCCGTTTCTCTTGTTGCCAATTCTTTTTTTTTCCGGAGATGACACACGTAAACAACTTTTTTTTTTACATTCTATTTACATTCGTGAGTGATTTACGAGTATAACGCAACACTTGGGAAAGGAGGCGAGACTGGTAAGTGATGACGTGGTGTGGGGTACAAGGAGGGGAGCTCTTTACGGCGACCAACACCTTCCAGAAGGTCGGGGATTGCTTCCTCCAGATAAAATTTATTCTATTCATAATGGGGAAAAAATGAGATTCCTTATCGGGGAAGTTAGCAAAGGGAAAATTTCCGCCACAAGGTGCGCTGGTGTTTCAAAGAGGTCGCTTTTAAGCTGGCGGATAATGAAGAAATAATTTTTTTATTTGTGTGAAAAAGTTCGTGTTTGGCTTAAATTGTGATATTAACTTGCCCCAGCCAAAATTTTAAGTATTAAATTAATTTCGTAACTATTATTGACGTCCTCTGATGGTGTTTTCAAGAGAATACAATAAAAATACAACCCTGTTTGACATTGAAAGTTCATAATGGAAAAACATTACGAATTTAAGTTCGAAATAAATATAGCCATCATAAAAAGAAACTTTGTACTTTGTCCTTTGCCTTAAGGGAAATGCGGATGAAAGCTCTAAAAATAATATTTTAATAGTTTCACAATTTTTTTTTTTTGCGTTTAAGTTGACATGTTTAAATAAAGTAATCGTGTAAGTCAACATTTTGGTAGATCCAGTTTACGACATAGTGAACATATTTCATTACATTTCCACAGTATTATGAAGAACAAAGTTTATACTTTACACAGGTTCTAACATAATGCAAATCGGAAGATTTTACAACATTTTATTTATTTACTGAAAATTGCAATTATCCCATTTGCTTTTATTCACAACGGGAAAATACGGTACATATGCGATACTAGTGCACCCTGGAGGCGGAAATGTTTAGTTGCCAAACAAAAAGCACTGAGCTTCCCAACCTGNACATATGCGATACTAGTGCACCCTGGAGGCGGAAATGTTTAGTTGCCAAACAAAAAGCACTGAGCTTCCCAACCTGAGTAGAATAAACCTTCCTCCGGCCAAGAGACGTCTGGATACTGAAATGGGAAATATGGAGTATGCTTATGTTTGGAATCATCCAGAAAGTACTGGCACCTGTGCAAGTATAGATATGGCCCCCTCCGCGCTGATGACAGTTGTTGCGAGTATTTTGGCGGGCGTGGCGAGTGACGGCCGTGGCGTTGCAGAGGCAGTGCAGGAGCGGATCTAGACTTTCGAGCCATGGGACACACTCATCATAATATTAGGAAATTATATTAAATATATCGAATATAAAGCAGTATTTGAAACAATTCTGGTGTTATTTCATTTTAGCTGTAAAACATTTACGGGACAGTTTCATGTAAGAGTAACTTTGGAGGGGGGGGGAAGGGGGAGTTGTTTGTCATGTCCTCTGTGACTCCATCCCTCATCTTTGGACCCGCTCTTGAGACAGTGAGTGAATTTATGGATTGGACAGAACTCGGACTGTAGTCAACACAGGGTGAACAAGAAGAGAAAATGTGTTAATAGTACAATTTTTATTCCCAATTGACATATACAGAGTGAGTCGTTAATGTACGTATGCTAACCTGATGTGAGCGCAATATTTAGGCCAAATAAATAGGGAAACTTTAAACAACATAGAGCCTAAAGTGATTTTTGAGGGTGGTAGACGCAATGCTAGCAGGCAAGCAGGCAACCCCATCGCCTCTTGGTACGATAACAGGAACTTGCCCGCAGTAACTTCTCAGCAGTCCACAATCTTACAAACCGGTGTTACCTAATGACAGGGACATTAGCCAGGATATCAGTTAACACGTTATGCACGACAGTGGTACAGGNACAAACCGGTGTTACCTAATGACAGGGACATTAGCCAGGATATCAGTTAACACGTTATGCACGACAGTGGTACAGGCTGCCTACCTCCCAGGCAACCACTTATCTGCTTTCCAACTGAACATGTGCTTTCTGCATTAACGGTCGGGATCAGCAGTTACTACCAAGGCGACATTTTTTATTTCTTTTTGCATTCTGATTAAAACATGTCATCTCAAATTGCTTCAAACACAGGGTTACAAAGTTCTAAGCAATTTGAGGGTGCCAACCANCTGATTAAAACATGTCATCTCAAATTGCTTCAAACACAGGGTTACAAAGTTCTAAGCAATTTGAGGGTGCCAACCACTCTTTAATGTATGAAGTGCCATTCTGTGTGGTAACCAGCCTTGTGAACGTCTGCCTGTATGCCAATTTTCGTTACTTAATCGTAAGTGGTTTCCAATTTATTGTTGCACAACACTTTTCCAGTCGCAATGTTCCAGGGCATCTACCACCCTCATAAATCACTTAATGCCCTATGTCGTATATATGTTTCTCTATTTATTTGTCCTAAAGATTCCGTTCACTTCGAGTAAGCATACATTAACGACTCACCCTGTTTACATGGCGCGAAGTTGGAGTGGACCTGGACTGAAAATTTTATGCTGGGCCTCCTCCCGAGATGCGTTGCTCGTCTCAATGTTCCTTTTTTGCTTTAACGAAAGCAGATTTCAGCCCTTATATTTCAACATTATTTATTCTGATGGACTTTTGAAACCTGCACCATCCATTTCTGCCCTAACAAAATCAAATATTTTTTTCTTTCCTGTACTTTTTTCCATACAATAAACATAAATAATGATTTACCTGCATAAATGTGACAAATATTCGACTCCCTCTCAGCTAAACATTTCTCTGTTCCTTCTTAGCCATTTCTTTTTACGCCCTCACTTTAAACTTATTTTGCTAGTCCCGGAACGATTCTAAATTCTTACATAAACAAACTGACAATTCAATATGGCCGCCCCCGACCGCAATGACAGAGCAGAAGGAAGTGCGCCCGGAGGTCAGTGACCCAGCCGAGAGGGTCCAAGGATTCCTTACAGGGCTCCATGTCCCAGTAGCCCCCATTTAACACTACTAACGTAACAGAGCCCTTATTAANTCCAAGGATTCCTTACAGGGCTCCATGTCCCAGTAGCCCCCATTTAACACTACTAACGTAACAGAGCCCTTATTAAGGCCTATTCACGTTATCCTCATATTCTCACACTTTTTAAAATCAAACCTTTAAAAAATTACCCCATGTTTGGTTGTTTTTTGAAATATGTCCTGTTGGCTATCATAAGCGTTTTATAATTTTGTTAATATGAAAANTCCAAGGATTCCTTACAGGGCTCCATGTCCCAGTAGCCCCCATTTAACACTACTAACGTAACAGAGCCCTTATTATGGCCTATTCACGTTATCCTCATATCCTCACACTTTTTAAAATCAAACCTTTAAAAAATCACCCCATGTTTGGTTGTTTTTTGAAATATGTCCTGTTGGCTATCATAAGCGTTTTATAATTTTGTTAATATGAAAATATATTCTTTTTGGTTAATTGAAATTTTACTTATATTTGTTTATAAATTATTTTATTTTGTTTGGAATTAGTGCGAACAAAAAACAGAGAGAAAATAGCTGCGTAGGCAATACTTATTTCTCACGTAAAAATTATTAAATTTAGCACGCATAAATTCAGTGTGTTACCCCTCTGATGCTTTCGTTTGCGTCGGATGGAGGAATAGCTTAAACAGGGCTTCAGAAATGTTGGAAGTAACTATGAATGGACTATAAACGCCGTGGTAACCTTAATCGAAGACACATGGTTTCGACAGTTCTAATGGGGATAGACAAAGGCCACTCGGTGTTGGAACAGGGAGGTGTTTCCTGCGCANTAGTGTGTTACCCCTCTGGCGCTTTCGTTTGCGTCGGATGGAGGAATAGCTTAAACAGGGCTTCAGAAATGTTGGAAGTAACTATGAATGGACTATAAACGCCGTGGTAACCTTAATCGAAGACACATGGTTTCGACAGTTCTAATGGGGATAGACAAAGGCCACTCGGTGTTGGAACAGGGAGGTGTTTCCTGCGCAGTTGGCATGCGCACTCTACCCGTATACTCGCTCATTGATTTTTACGCTCGCTTGTGATCTTCGTTTACAACTAGGTCTACATTGCTACCAGTTCNCCCGTATACTCGCTCATTGATTTTTACGCTCGCTTGTGATCTTCGTTTACAACTAGGTCTACATTGCTACCAGTTCAGCCGCGAAAATACGCCTTATGACGGAAGGCGCTTTAAACTTATGAATAATTTTGAAGATTATTTTATAGTTTCGTGACATTATATCGACGGTAACTTGATTAAAGTACAAAATTATTCGAAAAATTAACATTCATCCATTTTTCAAACATATATATATTNATCGACGGTAACTTGATTAAAGTACAAAATTATTCGAAAAATTAACATTCATCCATTTTTCAAACATATATATATTTTTTGGCTTAAAATATTGATTCGCATTAATTAAAAAAAATGAGGTTATTTTAACATGAAGATAGANATATATATATTTTTTGGCTTAAAATATTGATTCGCATTAATTAAAAAAAATGAGGTTATTTTAACATGAAGATAGATTTCAACCAAAGTATTTCTTAAAGTCATAGCGGCGGCGTGTTAATATTTCTTTGAGAACCAACACTTAGTTTGTTCCTGCGGTAAAGGTTTTACCTTCCAGCTATTTTGACTTTAAATTTTGTCTGAAAGTTAAATTAAATTACGGATGTAACGTCTGCATTTTAAGAGTTATTACGTGAATTATTCTGTTGTATTTTGTGTTATCGTTGTTACGGGCAACCAAGAATGCAGCCACAGAGCTTAAATAGGTAGTAAATGTTAGAGTAATTCCTTCTCAGTGCATACATTTCCAAGATAACTGTTTATGACAATAAACGTGACATTATTAAGGCATACTGACACGTTAAGAAATCTTGCTACTTTTTTATGTTTAATATCTTATCTAATATATAATATTTAAATCTACATTTCACCAAAAAAATNAGAAATCTTGCTACTTTTTTATGTTTAATATCTTATCTAATATATAATATTTAAATCTACATTTCACCAAAAAAATAAAAAATATGACCAACATTTTTCTCATGTAAGGAACCAGAATTTTTATGCTGACATTTATATTGGCAAGTCGCTAGACGCTTATTTACATTGGACTAACGTATATATTTTGCCTTAATAAATATGAGATTTTATAATGAGAATAATATGGCTTTTACTTCAGGAAAGTTACAACTGTCTTGGCTGTTAAAAATAAGTCCGCTCCTTTGACTTTTTGTAAATAGATAGCTATTGCTAAATTGATGCCGGAAAGGAAATGTTTTAATTTTGGAAAATGATTAGCAACCATGATATATATCTTAAACTTATAGCTTATTTTATATACCGTGGAATTACGAACTCGGCCGTGACATGACGTTTTTAAAAAATAGGCATGCAACTGCGGGAAATAGGATTAGCCCGACTGGGTCATTCTGGCTGATAGAGATTTATTTGGAATTTAATGGAATATGTTGATCGTGAGTTGAATACCCGGTTGTCTACGGGCGAAGAGTACGTGGAAAATTATCTGCAATTTTGATACAGCAGTCTGGTCAGGAAAGATACAGTATTGTTGTTACATTTCAAAACTCAGTTTTACATAAGAATGAATATCGTTAACAAAGAAATGTTTAAAGCGATTTTTGCTGACATTGACAGTTTTTAAAAACCACATTTATGTTTCAATGACCACATTTATAAATGGGACAGTAAATATAGACTTTTATTTCTCTCTTGAAAAAAGATTTACAATTGATAAAGGTAAATCTCTCAGTGAGTAAAGAGATTTAGGCAGAAATTTTTTTTTCGCGTCGTAATTTCGGATTTACAGTAATTACTGACAATGTAAGATTATAAAAAAATAACATTTTAAGAGTTGTTTAATATTACTGTGCGTAATTTAAACTGTATATTATCTGTTTGTTGTTAAATATAAGGTACATATATATATATTTTACCATTAAGTTCCTGGCTTTTTGCAAGCAGGAAATAACACACAGTGAAAATTAGATATAAACGTATTAAACAACTAGTAAATTGTAAATTTTATATAATCACACCTATCAAACAATTCTCTGAAGCTGAAATTAAGAACCGGAAAGGAAGAACTTCTGCCAGACAGGTGATGATGAGCCTCTAGGCCAAGTCGTGTCCACGCTTCTCTAAGTAGGGGGTGGACATGCGTTACGTATCGCAACGGAAGCACAAACCAAGGAAGACAGAGAAACGAAGTACAATGCTATCTTGGCGGGCCCTTATTTTCCTCTATGTTTGACCTACTATGTTATTTATAGGTAGAATTTTATCCCAACATTACAACTCTTAAACATAATTATTTAAGTTTTCAGACAGATATTTTGGTTATTGCTAATAACCATTTGTTAAAAACGTAATAATTAAATGCTTTATTCAAAAATGGTTACATGGAACTAAATTCGTGTTTAACAATTAATGGTAAATAATACATAGGTTGGCTACTATGCTAACTACACATATATGTATTGTTTATTAAAATGCTAACTATACATCTTTTTTCCCTTAAAAAAAGCACTGTTGCTGATATTAATAACTCTTGTACCACATATTATTAGACAAGCAGCATTTGAAAATTCAATACAACTCAATGTCTGCAATTGATTGCAAACATCAACAACTCCTTCTCCAGCAAAGATCATAACAACGGAACCAAAGCAACTGGCGTTGGCCGCTGACACAAAAAACTCAGTGCTTGCCCATATCAAAATAATATACTTGTAAAGGTTGGCTACACTACTCCACAGACGCTTTGCAACCTCGCTGCAACCTTCCATTCATTTGTCAATGTTGTTATCACATGTTTATCTTGTGATTTCCGTGTTTCTTTACTATGTTGAATGTACGTGTAATTCAATTATTTTATAAAGAACAAAATCACGTTCAACAATCCTACAAATTAAATTACAAGATGTCAACTAGTAAGGAGATGACCCAGCTTTATATACTTTATGAATTATGATGGGAATAATTAAACTTAATTTACTTGTGACTTGAGTAAATTAAAAAATAAAATTATGTTGTCTATGAAATATACAGATTTCTTTATAAATGAGCATTATTTTAATTTTTCAATAGTTGGCGAAGTCATTTTAAATTGTAATTTAGTGGCTCAATTTTTCCCTATAGAGCTTCGACCCCCTGGACGGAAGGAAACTGGTAACAAGTGTAGGGTGTGCTCGCGGCTCCTGCAGCTCATGTATTATGCAGACATCTCATATACAGCATCGTCGTCGTCCGGAGGGAAAATGTTGTCTGGGGAGGGACCCACCACCTCTTGCTTATCGGACACCACAGATGGTGTCGGCGGGAAATATATTCCGAAAGAAGCGTAGGGGGTCGTTCCCGTTTCTTCGTTGATACCAGCAAACACTTTACATCCCAAAATAGGGGAAACGGGCAGACGCATTGGAAACCACTCGTATCTAAGTATTCCCCCGGGACTTGTTTGCTAGTGCATCTGTCGTCAGAATTTGCTTTTACGTCGTAAAGCGACGAAGAGCGTCCCGGAATATCAGTACTACAATAGCGGCGCGACGAAGGGGGCTTGAGATGGGCGTTTGTAACCTCAGCATTCTTACACGAAACTTACCCCGTTACATATTAAAGTCGTTATATACCACTTTTTTTTTTAGTTCACGCTTCCTTCAAACTTTTCTGAAGTCCTGCTGAAGTTCTACTTCCAGGATATTTCTCCGCCTCTTGCCAACAAAGCTTAACCGAGTATAGAAAATTACACCAAAGGGACAGTGCTCCGCATTCGTGCGCGCTCAGTGTAAATAATATTTGGCAAAAGAACTATCTCTTACTAGTGTACTATACTCGATATTCAGAAAATATGTAAATATTTGTTAACCTCTTAACTTACACATTCAGTTTTCGTTCCAGGTGTTGCAAAAACGGAGATTTATGGCCTGACATGTACTTACGAATTCCTTGTAATAACATCTATGCAATGAAACTTATGAAAAGAATTTCTATTGGCCTATAGCTCAGGCAGCAGCCAATAATAAAATTTTGGTGCGCCAGCAGCGGCCAACACTAATAACCAGGAATAACCCGCTGTCACTATTGGCACTAGAGGAAGGAAAAATAAATTGTTTGTTCAGGCAGCGAATGTGAACAGGGAAGTGATTTGGTATTAATTATTTTAATTTTGTCTTTAACACCCTCAGCCCCACGGAACCAGGGAGATGAATTATTCATGACTTTGAGTGGGATGCAAAGGTTCAATTTGACATTCTACAATACTAAGACAACTATAAAATATTTTAATTGTAATAATGGTAAGGCAGAGGATTAGAATTAATGGTTTTGGAAAACTTGATTAAAATTGTATCGAATTATTTTCTGATGAACATTATAATTAAATTCACACATTTCATTGTATTTTTCTCACCCAACATCACCGTACAGGAATTTCACCAGTGATACTTTAATAATTTGCTATTATCAATAAATTATGCAAGTTTATTAGATTATCCAAAACAATATGATGGTACTATTTGAAAACTTAAGACATTTCCGAACACATAACCCAATATACTTACGGACAACCACTATAGTACACTAGCCACTACCAACACACCTGTTTCCTCAATATTATTTATAAATGGAATATTATAATTTATAAATAAAATATAGGTACGTTCAATTTAACAAACAATTAGATACATTTATGTTAACAAAAGTATGAAAAGTTTGTTATACATGAAATATTTAGAAAACAATTAAAGACGTCATACATTGGGTAATTTTTCAAAGGTCTGATTCCGTATCTATGCAACCCGTACACCATAATACCCATCCAACAAAACATCAATCGTAGCAGAACACCACGTACGTGCGTGTTGATTCGTTGTCCTCACTATAGTATATGGTGAACGGATGGTGCTATGTCAGCAGTGCGTTGAGAAGCAGTCACTTTTCAAAGAATGCACATCCGTTTATTGTGTTTAACTAGATTATTGCGATGTTTACAGAATTCGTTGGTACATGACGATTGCGTCTTTCGTAACACACATCAGCCCCGCTTTGAGCCATTCTGGTTCTTCATGTCACATAAAATTACAGTCACCACTTACTGTATTGACGGAAAGTAATCAACGCGCACGTGCTGTTTTGTAGCGATGCTATATTTACGCGCCGCTGATTGGTGGAGGCTGATAACGGCGTCGAATGTTCAGCTAACAGATGGGGCGCCGTAACGAGTACGTACACGGCACGGGACTCGGCTACACGACACACACTTGCTTTACAGCGAAGGAAGATGTTATGTTAGATGGGTGGTATTTTGTGCGGGTTGCATCGACACGGGAAGATAGGCGCGGGCGACTCTCCCGGCATACTTATGTAAGATAAAAAGTGTTTCAATATATTTAATTCATTATTTTATTCTACCCACTTAAATTCCATAATAAGCACCGTTATTTACCGTCCTTTTCCTCACAAACTACCTCCAAAGTCAAAGCGTTACGGGACGGCTAAATTTACGACTACTTCCCTATCACCGCAGGGCCGGGACTTAGATCTTTAGAAGCCTTAAGCACTTAAAGATTTTGGTGTCCCGCCCCCCACACACACACATATATAATTAAAAGCGTAAAAAATAAAACGTAAATTGAAGTTGTATTTTTAGAAAAACAACTGAATTACACTGAAATGGAAAGTAATATTTATTTTTGTATTCTTACATCACAATTATATTTGAAAAGGGTTCACCTAATTCTTTTTATAATTGCAAATTAATTGATCAGACCCTCAAAACTAATCTTACGTAACACATCTGCTTCTATATTTATTAGAGATAAGGCATCCAACCTACCCTGTTGTACAGTTATTCTGTAGGGATTTTTTGTATACTTCAATTGCAAAAATAAATGCTCAGCTGAGCAATTTGTAACAGTTAATGTTAAAAATATACGAAATAAAATGTCTGTACTTGGAAAGGCATACGTAGCACTATCCTCTACAATTCTTTAATACATTTTAGATTAAGTGAATCTTGTTTTCTAAGTTTTTGTTGCATCACTCAACTTGTGATGCACGTATGAGTGAAACTTCTGAAGATTAGCTGACAAATGAATGTTCATGTCCTCTAGATAAGCATAAATTATAGCTTTTGATAACACTGAGAATGAATACCTTTCAATTTCAATAGATGATAAAGTACCATAACATGGCACATCTCTTAGAATTGAAAATCTCTGTTATTTCTTTGTATGTCTTTCATCTTCTGCTTTCTGTCCTAATAGTTTTGCTGTTAAAACGGGAACTTTTGTATTAAATATACACGAATGTTTATCATAATTTTTACACAATGCTGTTTTAGAATCAGTAAATATTTTAATGTTTTTCATTTACTATTTATTCGTTTTTAATAGTCTTACGCTCATTCTCAAAACAAAATCAATAAAACGACTCTACCGCTCTGATGGCTAAAATATCAACCTTGTAATAAACCTTCCATCGGAAATCCCACACGACCAATAAATTGCGAATAAGTTCATGAAAACGGCCAGCAAATGGCCAAATTTTCCATAGAAATATCCATACACGTGGCCACGCAGGCTTGGATGGACTCGTCCAAGGAATCTTCCGTCGTGGCATAGAGTCTTTTAATGGTTAATGCAGCACTGGATCACCGTCTTTACTCGATTTGATTGTGCTGATCAGCGGACCAACGAAAATCTTAGCAGTTTTCTACTCCGACGGCTTGCGAACAAAAGTTGCGTGTTCANTGTGCTGATCAGCGGACCAACGAAAATCTTAGCAGTTTTCTACTCCGACGGCTTGCGAACAAAAGTTGCGTGTTCACAAAAACGAAGCGAAGGGCTCCGGACGAAAATACAATACCCCAGCTGGTGCTTGACTTGTGGTCTGCCAGAGCCCGAGATCGATATAGGTACTCACCGCGCGTATAGCTCCGCAACTCAGACGGCGAGCGTGTGGTCCAGGATAAGGAGTACGGATAGAGAAATAGTTGGTTGGCACTTCCACGCTAGAGTTTTGAGTCTTATGTGCTAGTCGGATTTGGAGCCATAAAGGGAAAATGGGGTAGGGTGCACACCTGAGAAGCGCAGTATCCACTCCGTGTCCCAACATTTAACTGCTTTTCTGCCAATACGACTATCATACACGACGTGGATAGGATTCGAGGTTAGAAAACTGTTATGTAAATAAGTTCTTTGAAATGTTTGTGCCCTTCCAAATACTAATTTTTAATCCAATAATATCAAATTCAGATTGGTAAAAGTATTTTATGTATATAAAAGGGTTTGTCGTGTGAAAATTAATATAGAAAAAACATGTTCATCACTGATGATCATGTAACTCTGACAGTTGTATTGGCGTGGGGTAGGTCAGTATTGGGCATATGCGCAGAAGATGGTAATTGGTCTACCTCGTCTTTAGTGCACGGGTAAGAATTATTGGTTAGTGTCTATTAGCTAAAGTTTGGGTTGAAAAACGAGAATAAACGAACTTGTAACATCGGCTGCTATACAGCAGAAAAAATGTACCGGGAAATTCCCAGAACTGTTACGAATTTTATATATATAATATATATACAGGATGATTCTAAAATCATGGGACAAACATTGAGGGGTGGTAGAGCTCACTAAAACAAACAAT